>JAPZVO010000769.1:0-26453 GCA_029962745.1 Echinometra lucunter
TAACAATTATTTGGAGCAATTGGAAAAGTATAAAGTGTTGAAAATGTACTTCTGTCAGTATTATTTTATTAGAAACAGAAAAGTCAAGTTATGGTGTTGACCTTCAATTAAGATCTTATTAAAGTTTTGATGGGCATTGTGAATGTGAAACTACACTACTGACAATCCTCAAATAATTATGAAACAGTTTCCATAAAGAAATATATCAATATGTCAATGTATTTTTGTTTGCTGATTCATTTTCATGTCATTATCCAAAATTTAGTGGCCATTTTTGAAAAGCGGCCTTATTGATGGCTTATCTTTTTGTCAGTCACAGTATTGTTGCACATATTTAAACAAAACTAAACAGATACATCCTGTTCACCTGAGATATTCTTGTTCAGCATGAAAACTGGTCTAGAAAAAAAAACACTGAGAATTTCCCTTTCTCCGGGAAGCCCTCTCTCACAGTCTCACTATGACCCGGACTACTTGGCATTGTAATAAAACTCATCTCTGCATGATGATGTTCACAAAAACAGGTCATTTAGTGGCAATACGTAACAAAACACAAAGCTTGAAAGTACTCCTTGAAATTCACAAATATTTACAAATGTCATTTTTTTTTTTCTGCTCTTGTGATCACGATTGCTATTGCTGCTCGCGAGCGAGTTGAATTCAGGTCTTTTCCTGCAGTTTTGCCATCAAAATGTATTCTTGGCCTATAAAATATTTAAACGGTTGGCCTAAATTGGGGGGGGGGGGGAAACATGTCCACCCCGTCTGTCCGCCAACCCCCCCCCCCCCCCCGATTTGTCGCCTGTGGCTGTGGTAGCCTATGGAATAAGCGCACTGCAGTTCCAGGGACACACGTTTTGTTTTCAAGAGCATATACCCTTAAAAATTGATTAAAAATCTAGGGGGATATGTCCTCATTGAGCCTGTACATCATCCTCGTGAACGAAACATAAAAAAGGTTGTTTTTTCAGCACTGGGCGGGGAAGCAGGGGATACCAGTTAAGGGTATCAAAAACAGGTACATCGGAATACAGGGTATCAAAATCAGAAAATGCGGGAAAATGTTACTGATTTAAGAGAGAATGATGCAATCCTTTGCATAAATCCTGTTAATTAGTGTATATAATCAGAGATGTAGTACATTATGTCCGTCTTACTTTAATCCCAGTTTAGGGTGCTTTTTGGAAAATGACTTATGCATATGATGTGCAGGCCTCAATGAGACGTATCTCCCCTGGTTAAAAATCAAATTTGGGGCATTTAGTCACTCTTATGTCTACTCTAGATGTCATTTAAACTTTGGACTTAACAGAAGCTTCTTTTTTATCCTATTTTTCAGGGGGTAGAGCTTGAAAAAGGTTGAGAGAGCAAGGCTCATTATTGAATGCCTGTACATTGTGTAAGTTTAACCATTTGCTCCCATTTAGTGGAAGGACATTTACACATGGATGGCAAAGTGACCAGGTTTGCTATTCTACTTGTGTACCTAGGAAGAAAAAACGGATATGTTCACTCATGCGTAAGTTTCTTTTATATTACTAACCACATCAGAAGTAGTCTGCTATGTACATTGGTAATGCAAGTTCCTTTTCCCATGTCTTCCCCTTTTGATGCAAGCCTACTGGGAGATACACTGTGATGCCTTCACTGACAGAGCCACAAAGGAAAGGAATCCTGTCTCTGAAGGAGTAGGGGATATGGAATACCAGGAACATTTATCAAATGTTAATTCTTGTCAAGTCTGGATTTTACACCCTTTTACAAAAGTTTTTTTCTTTTTGCTCACTCAAGCATGAATATTTTGAGATTTTTTGGTAGGATTTGATAGAAGAGTCTTTGGGCTTTCCATCGGTATGAAACTTCCCTGAAAATAATTTGAAATGCTTTTATTTTTCCAACTGTTCACTTTTTTCTTGGATGCACTCTAGTGTCATGTACCTAGACACCATAAATCATTACAATTTGCAGACAACACTTTATCTGCAAAACTATATCACTGGCCGCAGTTAAGAGTCTTACCCACAGGTCTTTATTTTGCTTTATTATGATTATCGCAGTAACAATTACTATGTCGTGTGTCATGAACTCACCTCCCAAAAAGCATGGTGCCATTACATTTTGTGCTTTCAAAATCGTTATAGCCATTGAGACTCCCATAATGATTTTGGTATTGTATTAAAGCTGTAATCTTAATTACAGCTATTTCTATTTGGAAGCAGGACAGGGGTGATGCCAGAAGCGGTGCAGCATGTACAAAATGAATGGGAAAATTCATATTTCAGTGCATTTTTTTTTTCCAGAATGTTGATATTAATATTCCGCTTTTATGAAGCACTTATCACATCAGAATGCCGTCTCTAACCGCTTTGCAGGTATATTATTACCCCGATCATCGGATTCTGGCTTGCCCGCATACGGAGTATGCACAACCTCCACTCCCTGGGGAGTATTCCAACAATGAGCAGTGAGACACTCTATTGATATAGTTTTGCAGACAAAATGTTGTCTGCAAATTGTAATGATTATGGTGTCTAGGTACATGACACTACAGTGCATCCCAGAAAGAAAGTGAACAGTTGGAAAAATAATTGCCAACTTTGCTGGTTGTTTTTTAATGATTATAGTTCTTACCATGAAAGCTGGCATATTTTGGATATCATGCAGAAAAAGAATACCAGCATGAAGTCATGCAGGCCAGCAACATCAGCTAATCAGTCAGTCCTTCAATCAGTCACAAATACATTCACATGAGCATGTGGCTAGGGCCTCCTACCTAGTCTGTGCACTATTCCAGCTCAACTCATGTGCCTTATTATATAATCATTTTCAAAATTGATGTGAGAGCATATTATATATTTATTTTAATGTTGTATACCAGTTGTTTGGAATCCCATATCAAATAAAAGAAATGCATTAAGAAGTTCCTCTCAAATCCTTAAATCATCAACCTACATGTACTTGTTTTAAAGCTATATGTTTATTTCAGAACTGCATACAGGGTTGTGTGGGTTTTTCTTTCAGCTTATTTTACATTGCTTGATGATTGTTTTAATGATCTTTCCTACATGTATGTTCACTGTTTTCCCCTTTTTACATGTTCATGAAAGAAATGAAATGGTTTACATTTTCTCTTTTCTGTGGAGCTCTATATGATCTATTCTAATGTTTTGTTTCAATTTGTTGTCCTGGTAGCTCAAAGATGCTCAGTCATGGGCTTTCATGTGGAATTTCATACCATGGGTGCTTACCAGTAACAGGTGTTGTCCATCACTATAGGTTTAGTAATCACTCAATTTACCTGGCCCAGAGAAATGTCTGAAGCAAGTGGAAGAATGTTTATGGTGGGTAGCTTTTTTCGCTGTGCTCCAGAGATGTAAACTCTTTTACAGGTGTTTCCAGTGCTTTTGACAAAGTCTGGTGTCAGCAAATTGGGATCCACTCCCCATGAAAGCCCATCCCTGAATAACTTTAATGAACCTTGATTCCATGAAAATGATCTGCTGATTATTTCTATTTATCAGAATAGAAGGAATGACTCGTACAATGTATACGTTTTCAGTATAAGGTAATAAACAGAAGTTGAAACTTACATGCATATTACATCTTTCAAAGTTTATCTTATTGGGGCGATGTTTGAAAAAGTTTTATGTGTAAAGCAACATGAACATTCAGCAAAGTTCATCATATCAATCTGACGAAACTTGATGTGAACAAAAGGCATTATAGGAAAGTACATTGGTGTAAAGAGACATACGGAACACAATTTGTTTTTTTTTCCAGTATTTTCCCTCCACAGGGATTTATTGATTTCAATAAGCAACACATTAACAAATATAATACAAGGTCATTACATCACTTTTATACATTGTAAATACAGTATACATTATTCAAACACGTATTCTTCGTTGAACTGTCGAGTTTCAATGCATTCAGATATGAAACAGAATTAAAGAAAAAATGTAAATATACATATATATATATGAGAGAGAGAGAGAGAGAGAGAAAGATGTCCCCTCTGTTCAGACCTGATGAAGGGCCAATGTTGGCCCGAAAGCTTGCCATAATAAAAGGACATGATCGAGAGCTACGTCAGCTTCATTTCATTTATTTTCTTCCAATATATATATATATATAGATATACATACATACACACATACATACACCATACATACATATACAATTTCTCATCTTTTAATATTGGTGTATACAGCAAAATGAGGTCTGAATACTACGAGTTATTTGAAAAACAGAAAAAATACAGCACGAGTCGACACCTCCGGTCACCTGTCCGCACCGTTCAGCCGGAGAATAACAAAAAAAGAATGGTACACTAACCATATTGTTCCGACCGAACACGCGAACACGAACACTAAGAAAGCCACCGGTACTGTATAATAAGTCGAATAAAAAATACATCGTCATGTAAATAACTCTCTAAACAGAAACCATTTTTCTTGCAAATAAATCTTTTTACAATTTGAGTCTGCAATGTACTTTTCGTTTTTGACATAATTTACAAGCGATACTTTAATATTATCAAAATCAGGCAGTTGTCTCTTCATTTTGCAAATATATACCATCTGTCGCACTTACTATCAATATACAGTTAATGCATCATTATTTGAACCTCGTAAAACCCAAATAATTTATCTTGAAGTGAGAATATATTCTATTTCCGGTTCTATTGTAAATCCAGTGTTCCAACCTATCCCAAACATGTTTAACATGCTACATTCACATAGAAGATGGATAACTGTTTCGCTCTGTTCGTTACAAAAAGTACATTCTTTTTGGGGGGCTAAATTCATTTTAAACAGTAAATCATTGTATATAATATGCGGTTTGCAATATCTTAAACTGGAACCAATCGTAAGCCAACGTCTATCGTACAGTTAAAAGCAATAGAACATATTCTTCCAATTCTTGTCATTCAGATCAAAAATACATTTCCATTTAAGAAAGCTTCTGCATTCTACTTCCTTTTCTTCAAGAAGATTGCATAGATGTGTGCACATCCCTTAGGTGTTTCATAACAAGTGCCATTGTATCTGGAAAAAAGGGCTGTTGCACCCTGTTAAAAGTTGTGCATTTGTATCCTTCTTCGAATTGCATCACATAATCCACGATAAAAAAAGAAAATTTATTTGCATATTATACTTTTCTTTAAGATCTTTCAGAGAGAGAAAAATGCCATTTGAATCTAATATATCATTGACAAAGCGGACACCCTTTTTACACAATGTTTTGTTATAGATTGCGCTATTACCTAATTTATGTAATCATTATTCCATAACGGTTGACATGATATTTTGTCATAGTGAATGGATAAAAGTGTACTATAGCCGTGAACATCTCTTTCCAAAAAGGATTTTTTGTTTATTTGCCATTTCTCGAAAATAGGTATTTCCCATATATAATTTCAAGTCTTGTCGTTCATGCAAAAAAGATTGTAAAAGACAGAGGATATTACTATCATGGAACCATTTACCAATTCTTCATCCAGGAGATTTTCAGTGATTGGGCAGTGTATGTTTATATCTATCATTCTGACTCTCCGTCTGAGGTAAACTTTGCGACATTTGATTTCTACTTACTTTATCAGGTTCCCCCCCCCAAATGAATCTATAAAACTGCGCGTTTATATCTTTCAAAAATTGTTCATCTGGATTTGGTAGAGACAAAATAAGGTAGTTTAATTTGGATACCAACAGTGATTTGACAACTGTAACGCTTCCAAGAACAGTTAAGTGTCGTTTTAACCAAGATGTCATTTGACTTTTAATCTCTATAAATTTTTCATGATAATTTTGAAATGTCATGCTGTGCAAATCCGCAGAAGTCTATACCTAGATATCTGAAATAATCACTGAATACCCAATTTAGATTCTTATTTAAAAGACACACATTCTTCTTGTTTTATATCTCCCATCCAAATCGCAATGTGTCTTAGGTATATTAACCTTCAACCCGACTCGTGTTATATTCATCTAAAATGTTTAAAATGCGGAGTTCAATTCCCTTACTGATCCATTCAATGTTAGAAGAGTATCGGTCCGCATACTGAATTATTTTAGATGTCTATTCATATTAGGTAGCTCAAACCAACAATCGAATTGGATTGTCTAACAAAAAGACCTAGTATTTCGGCGCATAAAAGGAAAACATATGAGACAAAGGATCTCCTTGGCGACAACCCCGCTTCTATTGGGAATCTTGGAGACAGGTGTCCATTGATCAGTACACAAGATTGAGCATTTTCATAGAATACATTAAACCATTTTACAATTGAGGGGGGCCGAACTTGAAGAACTGTAATACTTTTCTAATAAAATCGTGAGAAATGGAATCAAATGCCTTTTCAAAATCGTAAGTAGCAATAAACCGGAATATCATTGAGATCAGTGTACATAATATATCATATAACAAACGAATATTCTCTCCATGAAGCGCCCTGATATAAAACCTTTCTGATTTTCATGTATAAGAAAAGGAAGTACATTCTTCAACCTGTTTGCTATGCAGGTGGAGCCTAATTTGTATATTACATTTAGTAATGATATGGGTCTCCAATTTTAAGTACTTTCTGTCTTTATTTCCTTTGGGAATTAAAGAGATAACCCCTAACTTCTGTGTATAGGACATCCCGGATAATATGCAGAATTCAGATATCTAACTAAAAATATGTGGTAGTTCTTCCAAAAATATTTTAAAAATTCGACAGTGAAACATCTGGACCCGGAGATTTGTTATTTTTCAATGTTTTTAAGAGCTTGATTAACCTCATCAATTGAAAGCTCCCCTTCTAGCTTCTGTGACATTGAATTAGTTAATTTATTTATACCTACATCATTTAGTATTGTATTTAGGTCTACATCTACAACCGGATTGTTTTCATACAATTTAGAATAAAATGATACAATTTCTGATATAATATCATCCTGTGCCGTAATCTCCTTCTTTTCGTTAGTGATTCAGTTTGCATATCCGTTTATTCACAGCATTTCTTTTTTCTAAATTCAAAAAATATTTTGATGGTTTCTCACCGAACTCCATCCATTTAATTTTAGATCTTAACTTTATTCCTTCCATTTTCTCTTTTCTTAATGATTCCAGCTGAGTTTTTTTCTCATTCAGTATAACTAACTCCTATCTTTGTCTGTTTTTGATATCAATGTCTTCTCCAAGTCTACAATTTCTTTCTCTAAATCACCTTCCAAATTAGCCAACCTTTTCTTTTTCCTAGTTGCATATGAAATTGTTTCAACCTCTGATTACTGTCAACAACGTATCAAAAAATAATTGATCACTAACAGTAAACTCATATAGTGTATCTTGTCCTTCTGCCTCACATCTACTTGAATTGTTGTCACGTTGGACTGAATAGGCCTTATCGTTTGTTGGATAACACCTTTAATCTGTTCTACATAACTATCATCCCTTAACAATGAATTGTTGAATTTCCAATAACCTGGACCTACTCTATAGTCATTTAAATTCAGAGATAATTTCACTAGGGAGTGATCTGATCTATATCCAGGTAAAATCTCTATTTATTAACTAGTGACAATAGTTCTGTGGAGACCAAAAAATAATCAAGTCTGGCTGCCTTAAAAGGAGTAGGTTGACGCCATGTAAACATCTTTTCATTGGCATGTAATTCTCTCCATGGGTCTATCAAGTTAAATCATTCTTCATTTGATCAACTTTTTTCTTGGCATTAGGGTTATTCAGACGAATATAATTATATGTATCTTTATCAAATCTTGAACCATGTTCCAATCTCCGCATAGAATTGTTAGAGGATTATCAAATTCCAGAGCAATTCTTTCAATATCTGCATAAAAACTTACATTGTCATGATTAGGGCCATACAATGATATCAACGTTATGTCATAGTCATGTATATGTAGGTCTAGAGCAACAAAATTCCCTTCTTTTGACCGTTCAGTCTGATTTACATTAAATTGCACCCCTTCCCCAAACAAATAGCAACACCCCGTGCATTGGATGCTTTGTGACTGAAAAAACAATTATCATCCCCCAAAAACGTTTTATGGAAGCTTCTTCTCAATTACAAAGTGAGTATCTTGCAAGCAGCAAATTTGAAACCTCTTTGCCTTAACATATTCCAAAACATCATTTCTTTTTTCACTATTTTCCTAAACCTCGACAGTTCAAAGTAATAATACTGAAACTATCCATCATAAGTCAACTTTATCGTGAAGCTAAGAAAATCAAATCCCGTGGAGTTTTTTTAAATTTTTTGTAACATCAAACAAACACAAACAACGACACAAACAGAAAACAACGACGAAAACATTACAATACACACAACACAAGACACAACACACAAACGTTTGGACGCAACGCTACACATAATTAGAGTTGACCGACGACTAGCCGTGAATAGCTAATCAACCCCCTATTTCCGGATCGGTGTATGGTAATTTGGCAAAAAAGTTATGCCCCAAAACCTTTAAATTTCTATAAGATCATTACTGCCTATGAAGTAGAACCTGTAATAATGATTCTAAAGAAAACTTATCTATATCTTTATCTAATCAAATGTTCTCCCAGAATCAAGATATATATATAAAAAAAATAAAAAAACTTTCTGTTTCAATAGTAGAAAACCTAGGTACCTAATCAAATATTTCTAGATTCAATCATCCTTGAAACCTTGAATCCAGAAACACCTAAAAACAACCTCCTGTGTATCTCACATGTACATGATGTATAAGTGTACTGAAATTATCAACTTAACTTTTCAATTAAAATCGAGAGAACGGGTATATAGTTGGGTAACCAACATATTCATGAGATAAGTTTATTCATTTAAAATAAATATTGTTTTCACTCCGTAACCATTGCTTTCTCAGGCATTTCAGATGGAAAAATTTTACAAACTCTTAACCATGACTCCTTGGTTTCACACACCAAAACAGAAAAGTCGCTAAAGTAATCTTTATTTTTCATTTAGTGATGACAAACAAGTCATGCGTTTTCAATAACATCATTGGTGAGATTCAGATTTCCGTTTTTGCCATTTCTTTTTTTTTTTTTACAAACGACAATCAAAACGTTTCACACCCGACTTGGGTTCTTTTTTTTTATAAATTCAAATGTGCCTTAAAAGAGACTACTTTGTCCTTGACACAGATAAACCTGTAAGAAAATATTTGTTTTGATAGAACCAGGCAAATTCTTAAGCGAATCAACAAAATCGCTTTGGACTCAAAAAAAAAAAAAGAAAGAAAAAGAAAAAAAAGAAGAAGAAGAAGAAAAAAAAAAAAAAAAAAAAGTTCACCCGGATTCTTTGATGGGTGGCAGCTATTCAAGAGATAAAAAAACAACAACAGCATCAACTTTCAGTTTCAGAGAAGAAACCGTAATAGATTATCAGACATTACTAGATTCCATCAAAAATCATTGTGGTCAACCTTGAACAAGGAAAACACACGCTACATGAGTATATATTTGAGAATTTTCTATAGTGATATTCTTCATTGCATGAAGTTTTTTTTTTAAATTTCAGAAAAGGTCATAAAAAAATACTCTTTTCACCACATACTGATGAATTCTCCATACCATTAAAAAAAGAAAAAAGGTCAGTTAGATTCTTCGATTTCCGTCATTTTGACAAGAAAAATCTAAGTTATACCATATGGTGCTGTTGAAATTCATGTTTAGCCATTCATTGTTACAAAAGACAGAAGAAAGAGAGAGAGAGAGAGAGAAAAAAAAAAAAAAAAAAAACTTCCCTCCTAAATTGGTTACTTTTTTGCAAATGAGACTACTTCATCTGCAACTCATGTAACTTGTAAGAGCTAATATAATCAGTTCTTATCCTATTCAACAAAGTGGTTAAAAAGAGGATGTAAAGACCTTTCTTTTCCCTCATTCTTCTATCAGATGTATGATAATCCTTAATATTCTCTATCATTCTGTCTCATTGCAGATCCATAACAAGAATTCAAATGTCTATAGACTATATTAACAGGTCTTAGAATGAAGTTTCCTCTTCATATTTCATATTTGTCTTTTATATATCTTTGAATATCAAGTAAATATAGCAATGAAAATATGTAATATAAAATAAAACAACTTTGTTTATTCCCTTTTTAAAAAGAAATATCCAAGTCTCTTCACTTGAAAGCGTCGTTTAGTGTAGGTATATGGTTGTTCAACCGACTATGAGGAGACACAACTCATTCATTCGCTTTATCACTCACTGTGTACATTCATCTCTGTCTCAACCAAGAGCAATGTGCGATGATCGCGAATGATGATCATAAAGAAACACGACTCATGCAATATTCGCTTGATTACTAGACATATTCACCTCTGTCATTGTGTCTGATTCAACCATGGTCTCAACCAGGAGCGAAAAACGATGATCGCGATTGATGACTTTGTCGTGTGTCTGTTTCAACCCCGGTCTCAACCAAAAGCGAAAAGCGATGATCGCGATTTAAGATTGTAGAACATTTACGCTGATAACATATTCAAAATCTGAAGACTAGGTATCGGAAATCAGAATGGTTGAAAACTAAGACGTTTTAACATTACCCTCTTCAATTGAAATCTAAATTCACAGCTTTCAATTTCCAAATGTAGAAACTTTATGTGATATCTCAATCAACAACAATACGCCATGCTGACGAAGATCCCTTCTCCCGACACTCCAGATGCAGATTTACACCATTTAACTTGATTCTTGTGGATTTGTTTTCATTCTTTCTCAACTGATATGCTTTTTGCTCGAGTAAGAATCGCTTCCTTTTCAGTGGTGCCGGTAAGTCGGTCACAATGCGGAAAGCGTAACGGACAGCAGGCTGACCTTGCGAGGTCATCGGGCGTGTACGCGCTCGTTGGTATGCGTTTAAGACGGCATCCCTATCCAACATGGCGGCAAACCGGACAATGATGGGATCGTGGCCACGCCTGCTTTCGTCATTTCCGGGTGTGACACGTCTTGGCAGTCGATGTGCGTTCGATATGAACATACTCTGCGCCTCCTCCTTCGAAAAACCCAGCTCATGAATAATGCTTCTCACAACTTTTACGACGCTTTCATCTTTCTTTTTCTCTACTCCATATATCAGCAGATTCATTTTTCGGTCATGTAATTCCAAAGCCATTATCATTTCCTTTAATTCTTTTTCAAGGTTTTCGTTCTTTTTTTGCATCTTTGGCAAAACTTCATTTTCAATCGCGGTGAGTCTATCCCTGGAATCTGCGACTGCAGCCTGCAAATCAGACATATCTGCCCGCATTTCAGAGACTTCACTCCGGATCGCTGTTACATTTGCATTCAGTGTATCCAATTTTTCGATGATTTTTTCAGTTGTTTGAATAAAATCAGAATGGCTTACTAGATCGATGTCCGTAGTCGAGGTGGGGGGCGCCATCTTGTCTTTCGCAGAAGCAAACGAACAATGAATGTTATGTGTTGTGCACCCGGGCGTACTCACAGTTGGGTCTATTGTAGAAGATGCGTCTCCCGTTTGAATGCCCGACGTGGCACCATCAGAGGCCCGTATAGAAGGTAGTGTAGAATCAACTTGTTGGGTGTCAAAAGTAGTTAGTTCGTTATTTTTCCTGTTTCTCAACAAATACGGCTCTCTTTCAGTTCTGGTAGATTTATTCGACTTGCTCATAATAATAGTGGTAATGGAGCAATCTCAAACTAGTAGGATCCGGAAAAAAGGGGAAAATTAATCTGCCTTCACACCAGACCGCCTTGCCTTCTCCATTGCGTGCGTGCGTCCTTCTCCATTGCGTGCGTGCGTCCTCCACAACACAAAATAGCAAGTTCTTCCAAATCATATTTGTTCAAATGTGCACATTGCCTGGATCCGCCATTCATTATTGCCACCTTATGATACAATGTACAGTGAAGAGCAACTTTCTCTTGTGCCTCAGCCTCTCTTTCTACACAATCCACATAACCTTAAAAGGGACAGTTTGTACAATTATTTTTTTCTCTTTTTTCCATACTGTTGTATTCTGATTTCATGGCCAAAACATTTAACATTTATATTGTCATGTTTAGATTTTTTTTCAATAACTTGATATAAGCCTGAATCATATTTAACTTATAAGAAAAATAATGAAATCAGTCGTTATAGAAATGTTATAGAAATATTGAGTCACCACCTAACTCCCCCCCCCAACAGTATTATTTCTTTTTTATTAAGACATGCTTTGTAGTATTTTTAGCAAATTTACTTGGTATATAAATTCATTTTTATGTATTTTGTTTCTTAACCTTTTGTTTTTCATAGTTTTCTTTTTAAGGAAATTGGTTTGAGACACTATTAGGATTATCGTATAGTTCCATGTTGACACAAACTTTGAATTAAAAAAAATAATAATAATGAATTTTAGCCGTGTGAACACGAAACATGTTAACAATATGCTAACATTTAATCATACACTTGCTCTAACAAAACACCCAAGTTGGTACTCATACAGTATAATAAAAGTTCATAGTTATGTACGAGAGAGAAAAAAAAAAGTACACCAAACCAGGAGGGTGTTTCACAATAAGAATTAAGTTTGACTTAAGTCGTGCTTAAGCGCCAATGCGCATCCGGTACTATATGACGCCGATGGATGGAATTAAGTCTTAAACTTAGGCATGGAAACTAAAGCATCACCGGGGAGCATCCCCTGCACCTGGCCTAGCCTTCATCATTGATTCAACTATGTCTTCGTAACGAGCGGACTTGTTTCAAGTGAGCTCTGCTACTTTTAACTCACATGGGATATACACCTTAACATTCTTTACGACATTTGAGCAATGTATAAGTCTGCAAGGGAACCCGTTTACAACCTTCCCCGTCAAGAAAATAAGCAGTCAAATAGTAAAAAGAACGCTAAGGAGGTCCCAAAAAAGTCTCAAGGAAGCCATAAAGCAGCTAACATGGCCGCCACACCCTGTGCCCCACTCGGACCTAGCAGCTCTGCCACCAGCGTGGACACCGGGACCATGGCCTCCGATGGACGTGCAGACAGCGACACTACGGCTTCTGTCGACCTGAGTGGGGCCAGCGAATTTCTGCTGGCTGACATCGATCCGGCCACTTCTGGGTCGCCTGACGCTAGGGCTGCGGGGATAGCAGCAGATATTGTTTCGCCTGAAGCGGTTTCTGCCGGCGCTGGCTCCGAGCAAGTTCTGAGCTGCATTGCTGATTTGAAGAAAGAATTGATTAGTATGTTTACTTATAACACGCAGCAGCTTAATTCTAAACTGGACTTCGTAATTGGTGAGTTAAACGGTATCAAAGCCGATCTATCGAAAACCAAGCAAGCCGTCTCCGACCTTGAGGAGAATGCTAATCTTACCGACAACAGGATCAGAGAAATTGTGAGCAAGGATATCCCTACTTTGGACGATAGGATTAAAAAGCAGAAAGATGAAATGGAGGAGAAACTAACCTTATTGGAAATTCATCAACGAAAGCAGAATTTACTTGTTTATGGCGTGCCTGACAAAGCTAAGGAAGACATAATTGCAACTACCCGTGATATTCTAAGCCATTTCCTTCAAGTACCAGCCGACGCCGCCGCAAGGATCCCCCTTATTAATGCCCACCGTCTGCCTGGAGCGGCCCAACGCGGTAAGCAACTTGCCGGCCAAGAGAGTGAACCTTGTCCCATCATAATCCGATTTGCATCAATGTTCGACCGTGACCGTGTCCTGCAAGCATACGAGTTCCAGCAACGCCGAGATAACCCAACGTACGCCCGGGTATCTATTCGTACCGACCTTCCTGCAAAACTCAAAAGGGAAAGGGGAAGACTTGCTGCGATCGCCTACAGGCTTCGCCGCGACGAAAAGGTATCAACGAGGATCAAACTGAGCGGTCAAAATGTCATCCTGCAAACACGCAAAAGCGGTCGTGACGGATCCCCGAGTACCGCCTGGACCACATACGCGGACTGAATTTTCATCGACAACTTTCAGGCAAGTGCCCGGTTGAAGTAGAAACTCTTGTACCATGGAGTTAACTTCATTATTGTAACATGATTGTCATGTCATGCCAAACTGCTGTAATTCTTGAATCGTATCTTGAATCGTAATTTGCTTGTAACTCTGTTTCAACTTCAATGAATTTCTAACGATTGAAAGGAAAATTTGAGAAGTAGTGAAAAATATGGCTTCACTGTTCAGTATTTACTCTATACCACTATGTTAAAATTTGTCATGTTCAACATCCAAAACTCTAGAATAGCCCATTTTGTTTATAACCTTTTTTTTTTCTTTTCTTTTTTTCTCAATCACAAAGAATTTTCTTGCGACTCTATGAGAATGATCAGTGCTCATTACCAGTAAATGTAT
Organism: Echinometra lucunter; assembly: GCA_029962745.1. Classification (NCBI taxonomy): domain Eukaryota; kingdom Metazoa; phylum Echinodermata; class Echinoidea; order Camarodonta; family Echinometridae; genus Echinometra; species Echinometra lucunter. Next base: position 14,348 of record JAPZVO010000769.1, read on the forward strand.
TCAACTTCCCTATGATGAATATCGACATATATGTTGTTTCAAATACCCTTACAGAATTAAGGCACTTAAATGTTCTCATGGATTAACTTGTCGGATGCTATTATTTATGTTATTCTTACGAAGTCTAATCAAGAACCAGCAATATTGTGGTTGTATATTTTGCTACGTGTCTTTCTTAACATGAACTTGATTTTTTGTCATGTTTCCCTTTCCTTTTTCCAAAGGAGCCAATAATAATAACTTTATAAAAAATTTCTCCTCTCACTTAATGATAGGTCATACTCGACCTTGCTTATTTGTAAATCTAAAAAAAAAAATCCCTTTCCCCCTCTATTAGATTCACAAAGCTCTTCCTTTTGGCTTTTTCTTGTTACATGAAAACAATAAATTTAGATTATATCCTCGCACTTCTCACTGCGCATTCTTACTGTATGCAATCTAAAATGGATATCTGAACTGTATATTTTTATGCATTTTCCGCTATGCTTGATAATATATCTCGTACTGAAAGAATAAAGTTTACAATCACTTTTTTCGTATTTGGTATTGTGACAACTCAGTCATGTATAAGATGGTACCTTTCGTCATTTTAGGCCTTGCTCCCTGTAGCTCTCTCGGACCCCCCCCCCCCTCCCCCCTCTCTTCCTTTCACATTCTAAATGCATTCTAATGGATTGCTGGTTGTGTCAGTGATTTCTTTTTCTCGTTCTCTTATTTTTCTTTATTTCGCCAATCCTCTTTAAGTGCATTTACTCCTTGTCATACTTTGAATTAGCATCCTTTCAATTTTTCTTGTGTTCCTCCCTGTTTTATTATCAGTTCTTTATCCCAAATCGGTCTCTGTGAACACAATGACTTCTGTTTGCTGGTTCTAATAGCCTGATTTGTAATGTCTTATTCCAGTTATGCAGATGCATCATTAGCCAGTTGTATGTGGCCTGCAGACTGAATCCCAGTCAATTCCTTTTAAAGGCATCTAGTGTTATCCTCTCTTCTATGCAGGTAAATTATTTAGATAACCACTTCAAAGAGTTCTTCCCCCCCCCCCTCTCTTCCTAAGATACTGAAGTGATTGTTTATGATTAATTACCCACCTGTCCTGTTTATCCTTGCACTATTATACTTTTAAATAGTCGTGAATGTTCCACCCTCTCGAAATTATGTTTTGACTTAATCTGAACCTCCCTTGTTCTGGTCAATCAAGCCACTCACCAGGACTACTTTCTACCCTTTACTATTGTGGACCCTGGCTTGCTCTCTCACTATCGCGCCATCCCTATTTTAAGCCAATCATGCATGCATGTCTTAATTTACTATGCATACTTTCTCCCTTTGTATCATATCCCTGGACTAGATTTTGTGTCTGACATTAATAGTCTACGATAGCTGATTGATTTGCAGGAGGTAAGCATTCTTTTAAGTTGTATTCTTGTTCTCTTGACGATCACATGCATGCCTTATTTCCTTTACAGTTTTATTTTTATTTATTTATTTAGTTTTAAATTCACATCTTTTGTCCTCTTTAGTAGCCCCAACCTGACCTAGTTGGCATCACTCATTGGTATCTTCCTTTATATCCTTCCTGAAAAAAGAAGAATGAAAGAATAAATTGTGTGTTCCACTTAACGTGCCTCACTGCTATCCTTTTATTGTTCAGGTTCATTGCGTGTTACCTGAGTTTACAGGGTCACGAATTACGTGGCTTTTTTTTTTTTTTTTTTTTTTTTTTTTCCCCTGTTCTCCCACTCTCTTCCATTTTCCCCCCTTTTTATAATAATTGTGTCCTCCTTGTGGACGGCATCATTACTTGCCAAATCTTAGTCATTTTGCATGGATCAGTCAATTTCCTACATCGTTATGTTCTTATACATGTATTTTTTCCCCACTTGTTCTTCCTTAGATCTATTCGCCTTTCTATCAATTAAGCTATGTTTCATTGTATGTTGCATATATTGTGTCACATGCTAGACTATTTCCAAATGCAGTGGAGTCGTGATCGGTGACGGGTCCCTTTTTTCGACCTGAAAATTTTTAAACATCTACACTTCATAAATTTTAAATGGAATCTCATCTCCAAATTGTAACCGTAACTCGTCCCTTACCATGATTCACTATGACAATTACTATATACATACACATGTATAATATTTTCCGATTGAATTTGAGAATCGTATTAGTTGTTGTTACTGATTTATTTTGACTTGTGACGTTATCCAATCGTGTCACGTATAACAGTTCATAAACTGATTCGTGAGATGTTAATCTAATTCATTCTACTCATGAGTCGTTTGTTTCTTTATTTGTTTTTTTGTTTATTTCGTTTCTTATTCATTTATTTATTTATTTATTTATTTATTTTTGTTTACTTTAACATGCATGCTTCTTACTTGGTTACTTCATGGCATTTGATAATGTGCGCTATGAACTTAAGTCTCAGTATTCCATGCATTCAGTTTTTTTTTACCTCTTTTTTCCGCTTGAATGATTGTTCGGCACTTACGATCAACATTCTGTATATATGATCACTATTCTATATTGTATCCTATATTGTTCTTCTTTAAACACACGTCAATGTGTTTGTGCAAATTTTACGATTTTTCTTTCAAAGTCCTTCATCGAGCGGCGTCCTCTTTGTGGGCGACATCATAACTTAGCCAAATCTTGGTCATCTCGCATGGAACAGTCAATTCCCTACATTATTTTTCCACTTGTTCTTGATTAGATCTCTTCGCCCTTCTATCAATTTATTTTTTGCTGTTGTTGTTTTTTGTTTTTTTTTTTCCTGTTTTTACCCATGTTGCATATATCATGATACATACCAAACTGAAATATTTCCAAATACAGTGATATCGTGATCGGTGACGGGTCCCTTTCGATCTGATAATTTTTAAACATCCATGCCTCATAAATTTAATGTGATCTCATCTTCAAATATTATTGGAACCGTTTGGCTTTTGAACTCGTCCCTGACCACGATTCACTGTGTCAATTACAATACATACACACATATTATATATATATATAATATTTCCCTATTGTATTTGAGAATCGTATTAGTTGTTATTGATTTACTCTTTTGACTCGTGGCTTTATCCAATTGTGATGTAACAGTTCATGAATTGCCCACAAGTCATTTGCTTCTTTATGCATATTCATTTTCTTATTTATTTATTCATTTATTTATTTATTCCTTTTTTTCTCTACTTTGAACATGCATGCTTCGTATTTTGCTTCTCTGTATCATTAATCTTGGTAACTGTGTGCTACATGTATGTACTCCAATCTCAGTATTCCATGCATTTATCTGTACAATGTGTTGTTATGTTTTTTTTTTTTTTTTCTCCGCTTGCATGTTTCGTGGGCACGTATAATCACTACTTTATTCTTCTTCAAACACCCATCAATAGTTTTAGTTAATTTTTCGATCATTGTTTATTGTTTTATGCCTTGTTATTATTAAGTAATTTGTGTATGCATGTATGTATATATCTATTTTGCCACACGAGAAGAGTGTCGATGTCACACGAGAAGAGTTACGTTGTCGATGTATTGTTCGTGTAAACAAAATTACTTACATGTGTATATTCGGGTTTTTTGGGGGGGCTGCTGTTCATTGGCTATTCAAATACTATTGCGAACGCTTTCGATATTTTTAAAGGTGTATTTCAATACAAATGTTATTTTCATAATTGGAGCTTCACACTGTAATGTCTCAAATTACCTTCCCTATATTTTCGCTTGTTCTCGTTCTGCTCTCATTGTCACGTCTTTCACACACTGAGGTCTCCGTGCGATGGACCCTGTTCCCTGCACTAAGACGCACTCACAGCGCTGCGCTTTCTCTTCCCTTCTCTCTCTGTGTTCTATGTTCATGTCTCTCTTTCTTTGTTCTGCTACTGCTATTATTTGGCTGGGCTACCCATTCCATGATTCTTACAAACCTTGAACCAGTTATAGTACAACACGTTCTGATATTGACTGATTTAGTATGACTGACACATCGTACTTTCCATTCACTTCTTTGAATAACGATGACCTCTTTAATGAATTGAGACCTACTGGTACTGAATACTTCAATAACCCAATGAATTTTGATTATGATAATTTTGTGGCTGATAATATTAACTCGTCCTCAAATGAGTTAGAATTAAATTTTGATTATGATATAGTGCAAAACCCCTCTTCTAAATATGTTACGGAAAATCAAGTGAAAAACCTTACAAAAAATTTCAGTAAAGATACATTCTGCATAATGCATGTAAATATAAGAAGTATAAATAAACATTTTGATGACCTTCAGTTACTATTGAACAACTCTTCCAATTCGACTAAACATCCTTTTTCTATAATTGGTCTCACTGAAACATGGCTGTGTCATGAATCTAAACAACCTTTTTTATTAAATGGCTATGATTTTATAACAAATAACAGGAAAGACAGAACTGGGGGTGGCGTAGCATTTTACATTTCACATGACTACGAGTATACCGTTTGTGATGAACTTAACATTATGAATTCTACCGTCGAATCTCTTTTTATTGAAATTAATATTCCTGGCAGTAAAAATATGATTATTGCTGTTTTGTATAGACCTCCAAACTCTAACACAAACGATTTTTTAACTTATCTTTCTGAAACTATAAACAACCCAGCTCTAGCTAATAGGGACGCTGTAGCTAATAGGGACGCTGTCTTTGTAGGCGATTTCAACATTGATTTATTGAAACAACATAATGTATCACATGAATTCCTTGAAACATTTTTGCCTGCCTCTTTCTTGCCTCTTATTTCCAAACCTACTCGTGTAGCCGACAAAACCGCTACACTTCTGGACAATATTTTTTGTAACATTCTCCCCCCTCCAGATTCTTTTATAGTCCTTTCCGATATAACAGACCATTTCCCAATTCTCACCCACTTTCCATTAAGACGCACAACTAGACCTGTTCATTCTCAACCACTAAGACGCAGACCAACGCATGAAAATACAGCTAGCTTAGGCGCTTCTTTGGACTCTGTCGATTGGTCTTGTGTGTACGATACTGAAGACATTAATTTATCCTTTGACAATTTTTTGAATATATTGAATGACAAGTTAGACAAGCACATCCCGATGTTAAAAGACAAACGTAACACATACAAAACTGTTCCAAGACTACCATGGATATCAGCATCTATTTTGCGTTCGATTAATAGAAAAAATAACTTATATTACAAATTCAAAATGAAAGGTACAGAGCAATCCGAAATCAAATACACGTCTTATAAAAATACCCTAACTAGAATATTACGACTTGAAAAGAAAAAATACTTTGAGAAACAGTTAGCTCTATATAAACATGATATCCAAAATACATGGAAAGTTATAAAACAGGCAATGAACTTATCTAGAAATAAATTAGATATTTCCAAAATCAGATTTAATGATGTCATTGTTGACGATGCTGACAGTATTGCAAATATTTTTAATGATCATTTTTCTTCTGTTGGTGAAAACTTGGCCAAAGACATTCCTCCCGCGACGAAAAACTACTCTGACTATCTTGGCACGCCCAATCCGAATTCTATATTTTTTGCTCCAACTTATAGTCAGGAGATAATTGATATTGTATCTGGATTAAAAAGTAAAAAAAGCCCAGGTTTTGATGGCATTAATAATTTCATTTTGAAAGCTGTGATAAATTCTATTGTTACCCCTTGGTACATATATTCAATCTTTCCTTAGAATCAGGTATAGTTCCAGATAAAATGAAAATTGCTAAGGTAATTCCTTTATTCAAAAAAGGTGATAATTTGGACGTCAGTAATTACCGACCTATTTCTTTGTTGTCTTCTTTTTCTAAAATCCTCGAAAGAATAGTCTACGTTAGAACTGCCAAATTTTTTACAATACATAGTATTTTGTCTGATGTTCAGTTTGGGTTCCGCGAAAAGCACAGCACCACTCATGCGTTATTGAATTTTATTGATAAAGTAGTAAGTGCTCTCAACAAATCTTGTCACCCTGGTGGGCATTTTCCTGGACTTCTCCAAGGCCTTCGACACCATCAATCATGAAATCTTATTACATAAATTGTCACATTATGGGGTGCGAGGGAAGGCCTTGGAGTGGTTCAGGAGCTACCTATCCGGTAGACGACAATATGTTTTTGTTAAAGGTCATAATTCTAACATGCAAGATATAAAATGTGGAGTCCCTCAGGGTAGCCTACTGGGCCCACTGTTGTTTACCCTTTACATTAATGATTTCTGTAGGTCATCCCAAATTCTGTCATTTATCTTGTTTGCTGATGACTCCAACTTATTTTTCTCCCACCAGTGCCCACAAACTTTAGTCAATGTTATTAACTCTGAACTCATTAAAGTTACTGAATGGATAAGAGCTAATAGATTATCTTTGAATCTCAAGAAAACAAAATATATGTTATTCAGTAATTCCATAAATGCATTACCAATGAACATTATTTTTGATGATACTCCCTTAGAAATTGTTCCACATACAAAATTTCTTGGAATTATAGTTGACAACAAACTTTCTTGGAAAAATCACATTGAAAATATATGCAAAATAATTTCACGAAATATAGGTATTATCAACAGACTGAAATTTTTTATTCCTTCGACATCACTTATTATGCTTTATTCATCTTTAATTTTACCCTATTTGAATTATGGGATTCTTGCTTGGGGAAATACCCATCAATATCTATTGGACAGATTGTTACTTTTGCAAAAAAAGGCACTTCGTGTTATTCATAGCTCTGCCTTCCGTTCACACACGGATCCGTTGTTCTTTGAGAGTAAAATATTGAAAGTCAGAGACCTGTATTTATTCCAGTTAGGGCAATTTATGTACAACTACAATAATAATGCTCTTCCCCATATTTTTGATGCCATGTTCCTTAAAAATCAATCTTACCATAACTATCCCACGAGACGCTCTTACGAATTTCATTTACCTTTCTGCAGAACTTTACTAGCCAAAAACACATTCATATACAACGGTCCCAAATTCTGGAACTCTCTTAATAATGATATTAAAGATAGTGTCTCTTTGAATGCATTAAACATAAGCTCAAACTTTTCCTGCTCCATTTTTACAACAGTTAACATTGGAACTGAGATTTCCATTTTGGTTACGTCTAATCTAGGTCATCGCACTATCCTATACATACGAAATTCCCACCTGTCTATTCTTTTTTTATTTCAGTCTGGTTGTCGGTCATGTTATGTCATGTTGGTCTGTGGCAGCCCATCTCCCATTTGCTCTTTTTAATTTCTTGCTATTTTCTCCTCTTTCCCCCTTGTGTTTCCTGTCTGTTTGTCTTGTCTTTTCTTGTCTTGTCCCTCTTTCGTCTTGTCTTGTCTTATGTTATCTTGTCTTATTTCTCTCTTTTCCTATTGTCCTTTCTCTTCTTTGTCTCAAATGCGCAACGCATTGTTCATCTGGCGGAGTCCTCACTGTGTGACTGAATCTGCAACTATATACTGCCGTTTCACCTACCCTGTATCACACATTCTTCTGTTTTCTTTTCTTTACTTTCCTTTTTCTTTCTTGAGGAATCCACGTCACTACAAGCATTGCTTTTTTTGTGGATTTCTCTTTTCCAATATCATTTTTTTCTTTTAATACACTATGTCAAGCAGACATTTAATTTGTTTTTTTATGTTAATCAGAGGAAAAAATGTTGTATGTTTGTTTATTTACGATATTTCTACTTAAAAGAAGAAGAAAAAATTATTATGTCTTGTGTTATATTGGAAATAAATCTGAACTTGAAAAATTGGTTTTCATTGGCTGAGAAGCACTGATGATGTAGGGCCTAGGGCCGGGGCACCGTTTCATGAAAGTTGTCGATCTCTGTCACTCTGACGATTACTACATAGTGTAGATGCTGATATGACAACTTTCATGACATGGTGCTCCGCTCCCCTGCATCATCAGCATGCTGCACTGATAATCTCCTATATGCAATTAAATGCATGCAGGAGAGGGGCAGAAGGGGGCAGGAGACAGGATCGGGGGTGTTTCATAAAGTTATTCATAAATTACGATCGACTGTACGAACGACTGGAACATGATCGTGCATTTTTACCATGGGGGGGGGGGGGGGGATTTATGTAAACCAGGGGGGTGTTTCATAAAGCTGTTGGTAAGTTACGAACGACTTTACGATCCACTGGAACCTGTTCGTGGGTACTTACATGTAGCACAAGAAGGTACTGCCAGTCGTGCGTTCGCGTAAAGTCGTTCGTAAATTTACGAACAGCTTTATGAAACACCCCATGACCAAAGAAACCTAATTCGCCAGGCCTAAGTCATGTTGCAACATATGACATGACTGAAATACACGATATAGCGCTGAAGACCCTAACGTTAAAATTTCTCTGTCGATTAACGATTTTAAAAAAAGAAGATGAAGAAGAAGGAGAAGAAGAGGAAAAGAAGAAGAAAGAAGAAGGAGGAGAAGGAAGAAAGAAAGAAAGAGAGAAAGAAAGAAAGGAGGAGAACCGGGAGTAGGAGGAGGATCGAGGAGGGAAAAGGGTAACTACGGTGAGGGACCCCATAAAAGGGGAACTACGGTGAGGTAGCAGGCTGAGCCTATTAAAAGAAGGATGATCATGTGGGATTATCAAAATAAAGAGGAGGCGCATCTTCGATCTGCCACTGAGATCGAGATTTTGCTACTCTGCCGCCAGTGAACTGTATTTAAGTGTAAAACCTTATAGGGTAAAACCTTATGGGTAAACCATGCACATATATTATAGATTTGTTTGTTTGTTTCAGGGTAAACCCCATAAATATGTCTCATACTCGCAGGCACGGCAACGCCGTCTATGTCTATACAATTAGTATTCCATGCAAGCGACGCACACTACAGTTCTAAGTGAGAATGAACGCTATGAATTATATGAAGGTCAAATTTTTCTAAGAAAAAGAGGGGAAAAATTGCGATCACGGCCCGGTCATATATATTATAGGCCTACTAATCGCCCTATCGCTCCTCTAACTCGCTCGTGAACCTTCCAGTCCGGTCCACGTACGTAATTGGTTGAAAGTAAGTACTGATCCGGTGTGGCGGCGGATTTGGCTCCAGCGGCGGTTTTGGTTCTTGGTGACAAGATCTGCCGGCAGATATCGTCCCCACAATTCTGTCAATTGATCATTCAATAAGAAATTCAATAAAAATCTAAAGAAATTTCCGTTTTTCGATGTTCGCCAACTCCAAAGACGTCCTCTTGCTTGACGTCACACCACCCAGATACGATACTGGTCTAGCCAAAGAGTAAAATACCCACCAGTTGGCTCGGTACAAAATGTGTCGGCAGATTTTGTCATCAAGAACCAAATCTGCCGCTACACCGGCCGCGCCGCCGTCGCGACGTCGATCGAGAGCACTGATCTCTATCGAGAGTGGTCTTCTTTCCAGGAAAACTAAAGATGGCGCTGTTTTATCTGTGTTGTTTTTTTGTGTTTTTTTTTTTTTTTTTGGGGGGGGGGGGGGGGGGGTACCCGGATTGTAGTAGTAACTGTGGCTTAGTCATTGGAATATTAATCAGCAGTTCCTCCTCGACTCTTTCACTTGCATATTTCTTTTCCTTTGGCTTTTCATTCTTCCTTCCTTCCTTTCTTTATTGCTTTCTTTCTTGCTTCCCTCCTTTAATTCTTTCTTAATACTTTGTTTTCTTCTTCCTTCAAGGTTCTAATTATTTTTCGTTCCACTTTTTTCTGGCCTCTCGTTCCTATTCCCTGTTTTCATCATCATTATCATCATCATTTGGATACGAGGAGAGGTAGATCCTGTAATCCTAAACATAACCTCAAAAAGGAAATAACTAAATAAATAAATTAAAACAAAACAAAACAAACTTAGACAATTTTTGAAGCGGGGCCTATTCTTAATTCACTCAAAATACACTCTCTAACCCTAACCCTAACCCTAACCCCTGTATCAACCCTAACCCTAAACTACTACTACTACTACTGCTACTACTACTACTACTATTACTACTACAACAACTATGTATTAACCCTAAACCTAACCCTTTCCTAACCATACCGTAACCCTAACCATAACCCTCAAAAGGAAATAAATAAATAAATAAATAAATGAATAAATAAAAACAAACTTAGACAATTTTTGTAGCGGGGCCTATTCTTAATTCACTCAAAATACACTACCTAACCCTAACCCTAACCCTAACCCTAACCCTAACCTCAACCCTTACCCTAAACTACTACTACTACGACTACTACTACTACTACTACAACTACTACTACTACAACTACTACTACTACGACTAATACTACTACTATTACTACTACAACTATGTATTAACCCTAAACTTAACCCTTTCCTAACCATAATCGTAACCCTAACCATAACCCCAAAAAGGAAATAAATAAATAAATAAATAAAAACAAAACAAACTTAGACAATTTATGTAGCGGGGCCTATTCTTAATTCACTCAAAATGCACTCCCTAACCCTAACCCTAACCCTAACCCTAACCCTAACCCTAACCTCAACCCTTACCCTAAACTACTACTACTACGACTACGACTACTACTACTACTACTATTACTACTACTACTACTACTTCTACTACTACAACTACTACTACAACTACTACTACGACTAATACTACTACTACTACTATTACTACTGCAACAATATGTATTAACCCTAAACTTAACCCTTTCCTAACCAAAATCGTAACCCTAACCATAACCCCAAAAGGAAATAAATAAATAACTTAATTGAAACAAAACAAAACAAACTTAGACAATTTGTGTAGCGGGGTCTATTCTTAATTCACTCAAAATACACTCCCTAACCCTAACCCTAACCCTAACCCTAACCTCGACCCTTACCCTAAACTACTACTACTACTACAACTACAACTACTACTATTACTACTACAACTATGTATTAACCCTAAACCTAACCCTTTCCTAACCAATACCGTTACCCTAACCATAACCCTCAAAAGGAAATAAATAAATAAATAAATAGATAAATAAATAAACACAAAACAAAACAAACTTAGACAATTTTTGTAGCGGGGCCTATTCTTAATTCACTCAAAATACACTCCCTAACCCTAACCCTAACCCTAACCCTAACCTCAACCCTTACCCTAAACTATTACTACTACTACGAGTACTACTACTACTATTACTACTACTACTACTACTAAGACTAATACTACTACTACTACTACTACTATTACTACTACAACTATGTATTAACCCTACACTTAACCCTTTCCTAACCATAATTGTAACCCTAACCATAACCCCAAAAGGAAATAAATAAATAAATAAATAAAAACAAAACAAAACAAACTTAGACAATTTGTGTAGCGGGGCCTAATCTTAATTTACTCAAAATACACTCCCTAACTCTAACCCTAACCTTAACCCTTACCTCAACCCTTACCCTAAACTACTACTACTACTACTATTACTACTACCACTACTGCTACTACTACTACTACAACTACTACTATTACTACTACAACTATGTATTAACCCTAAACCTAACCCTTTCCTAACCATAACCGTAACCCTAACCATAACCCCAAAAAGGAAATAAATAAATAAATAAAAACAAAACAAAACAAACTTAGACAATTTGTGTAGCGGGGCCTATTCTTAATTCACTCAAAAAACACTCCCTAACCCTAACCCTAACCCTAACCCTAACTTCAACCCTAGCCCTAAACTACTACTACTACTACTACTACTATTACTACTACTACTACTACTACAACTACTACAACTATTACTACTACAACTATGTATTAACCCTAAACCTAACCCTTTCGTAACCATAACCGTAACCCTAACCATAACCGTAACCCTAACCATAACCTCCAAAAGGAAATAAATAAATAGAAACAAAACAAAACAAACTTAGACAATTTTTGTAGCGGGGCCTATTCTTAATTCACTCAAAATACACTCCCTAACCCTAACCCTAACCTCAACCCTTACCCTAAACTACTACTACCACTACGACTACTACTACTACTACTATTACTACTACTACTACTACTACAACTACTACTACGACTAATACTACTACTACTACTACTATTA
>JAPZVO010000077.1:0-106000 GCA_029962745.1 Echinometra lucunter
TACGTTGAGTTCACAGCGCGGGACCACGTTGAAAATTCACACACGTGTAACCAGTGTGTGTGAACCGCTATGCGCGGCCGAGCCAAGAGCATCGGGGTAGAGTCTAGGTGGTCCATAGTGATAAGGTAACGGTTGATATAGATCTACAATCATTTGAATTATTCACTGAAAATCTCCAGAAAGGCGGAAATCACAAATAGAATACAAGATTACATTGTACCTCACTCATGTATCTTTGCATGCAAGCCGAACATTATGAGATTATATTTGAGCAGTTTCATGCCAACTTGTCTTTGGTTTCATTCTGCTACCACTATCTAGACCCCTCTACTGTCGTGACTGTCATGACTGTTTATCACCTTTGCTTTACAATGCAGAAAATCTGAGGAGCAGATATCATGATAAACGAGAAAAAAAAATACCTACCACTTTGTCACACAATGACTTTCGTCGATCACAAGACCACACAGCCTTTCTTTCAAAGCAGGAATGTCGAAGAGATCTTTGCCTTCATCTCCTAGGAGGCTCTCGGGGCTTGCATACAGGACGGAGAACTTCCCCGACGAGATGCCCTCGCTGATGTGGTCAGTGACTCCTCCCGTCACGTCCGCTGCTTCAAGTCTCAGATCCTTTGCTCTATTCAGTTGATCTGAAATTAACGATTTCAGAGGCATCACAACGATTACCAGGGACTTCGGAGTCTGAATATCAGGATCCTGCAATTTGCGGAGATAATCTACGCAATAAGGAGCAGCCTGGAAGATAACGCTCTTCCCGAATCCAGTCGGAAGACTTACGAATAAGTCGTGACCACGGAGGAACGACGTCAATGCTTCTCTTTGTTCCACTCTAAACCCGTCCACAAAGCCGAGGTTTGTTGAGGCGTATTCCAACGCTTTCTTGAGATCATTTTCACTAAAACGATCTGGAGGTATACGAGATGCCATTCTTGTATAATGTAGACAATAATTCGCAGAAGATATTCAATTTGTAACTGTTAGAATTTTGACGAGGATTAAGATCGTGAACGCGCAATACTATTGTACTATAATATAGACTCGATCGACTCGATATGCACTCATGGTCTCTCTTCATGCCACGCTTACAATACTGAACAAATAAAAGGCACCTGAAAATATTTTATCGTTCCTTTACAGCACCATTAAAAGTTATTAAGGCATGTTGTTAAAAATACTTTATATCACAAACAGAATGTTTACTTGATTTTATCCTTTTTTGTCAAAAACAGGATTTCTTTCCTATTATAAAGATTTGAATAAAGACTATCATTTCCTGATCGATCACATTGTCCGATGCACGTTTGCACTTCGGACTCGCGAGATTGACACCGGTACTAACCAATCAGCGCCGTGTAAGCATGCAGATGGGCGGTCCATTGTTAATGGCTCTCCTTCAAAAAATTGAAGGAGCGTCATTCGCGCTACGTTTTGGTCTGAACGATTTTTTCCTCGCCCGTACAATTCGGGATCACGCCATCTCTCGGCCTGGCAGCGGTGGGGGATATCGCGCTCTTCGGGAGATTGCTCTTATAATAAAATCGTTCAGAATCTGAACTACACTACACTAAGAAGAAGATGGATGAGGTAGAATAATGGGCTCACAGCATCTCCTTGACAAGCCCAAAAGAGATGTAGATATGTAGAATTTTTCCCTGGAGGACAACTCCCCCGGGGACTGGGGGAGCTGCCCTTGGGGAGTTGTCATCCGCGAAAAGTGTTCTCCGGGGAGAGTTGCCCTCGGGGGAGCTGTCCTCCAGAGGAGCTGTGCTCCAGGGGAAGTTGTCAGGTGGGAATCGTATCGGGGGAGTTGTCCTCCCGGGGGAGTTGTCCTAGAACCGCATTTTTAGCTTAACTTATTCGTCATTCACACTATACTTTTATGGCTGATCACCTGCTGATCCTGTAGCCTATGTCATAATCTTACACCTGTATGCACTAATTCATCTCTCTCTCTCTCTCCCATTCACAATGACTATAGGATTTGTTGTCAAGGTTTCAGTGCCCCAAGAAGTTACCCTCTGGGTTGAAGACCGCTCTGGCGCCATCTCTTGTCAAGTGACAGATTTAACCCCATCGCGCGTGACTTGGAGAAATGGGGAAGAACTTGCCACAAGGGATGAGAATGGGATAACATTACCTAACCCAAACGGAAAATACAACATGACTACGGACGGAGTCGGAAATTTTTTCTTGATCATCAAGAACATTTTCCTCTCTGATGCCCAGACTTATTTCTGTGTAGCTCTTCTAGGAGAGGGGACTGCGTCGTATAATACTGCACAGATCACCGTTAATGGTGAGTTAAAGTGCTCCTTATTAACATGATTGATTAATCACATAATAAAAGACATTGACATGATATTTCATATACAAACCTTCGTCAGGTCAGCAAAACTCGCCCTCTCCTCAATCGCTGGTTATGTAAATCACCTGCATATCGGTATTTTCAATCGTTAAATTACTGCAAAAAGCTAACTTATCATTGTTTCATAAGCAGAAATCTTAAGTTCGCTCTAATTCATATACATTTTTTTTCTATGGCCAATTAATATACGTAGATGAAATGTTAGTGCAAAATTATAAAGACATAACATCAATATTAAAAAAAAAAGCATTTCACGCTTTAATCTATGTCTAAGAACAGAACTTTTGATCTCTTTCATGATACCGACCATCTGGAGTCGCTGCATTGATAACGATTGCAGAAAAAAAAACCCAGACATTCTTCAGACATAAAATTTGTTGCGAACACGACATTGGTATATGTTTGTAATAACTTAACCTAGAATATCAGACTAAGAAAATTAGAAAAAAAACAACAAAAAAAACTAAGCAAAAATAGCAAGCGAAAAAAAAAGAAACTTCCTTCGGCACTAAGTACAGTAACAGTTAAATTAGAATTATTGCTACGATTATATTAAAAAGTGTTAGAAATCAAATCTGTGCCGACAATTTTGTTATGTATGCATGGTAGGCATGTGGGCGGAGAGAGTGGGTGGGCGCGTGCGTGCGCGCGTGTGTGTGATAAATAGGGGAAGGAAGAGGAATGAGAGACCGTGATCCAGTGGTTTAAGGCGTTTCACTGGAGACGTCAGGGTCTGGGGTTCGATCCCCAGCAGGCACTCATTCCCTTGAGCATGCTTTTTTTTTTTTTTTAATTTGCATTGCTCTTTTATCGTGCATCGTGCTACAGGCATATTGATCAGTCAGGGAGATTCCTTTTTAGACCAGGCGTCCACTAGGGCGCCGACAAAACAAGGAAAGTAAATCTAGTAAATCCGCATTCATTCAGCAACCTCTCCGCATATTCTTGAAAGATTCCGCTCACTGTCTTATCCATTCCTAACCACTTCCCCGCGTTTCCTCACTTTCCGGACATGGCAAAATTTCCGTACACCTTTGGCAATTTGTCCGCATTGTCGTGCAGACATCCGGAGGACATCCCGCCTTTCTTTAACACTTCCGCAAACTCTCCTGAAAGCCTCCGCGATGTGGATAGCTATGCGAAGGCAAGCGGAAGCCAGGCGGAATGTTTGAGGAAAGCTCGGAGCCGAGGAGCGTGCGCAAAGTGGCTGCAGACATTGCGATCATTACACGGAAGGGTCACCAGGTTGATGCCCCAAAAACATCATATTCGGAAGACGGGCTATATAGTTAGAGGCTGATATTGTCATCACTGTAATTTGATGACGGAATAACACTTCTATCATGAAATCTTTCCTCGCGCGCTGCGTTCGCTCGTATGATATTTAGATACAGGCTGGTCCGGGAAAGCAAACGAATTCGGCCAGCGAGGACACCGAATCTACAATGCAGGGTATCTTATAAGCCCATAGTATATTTTGATAACGAATTATCATTTTTAACCTAAAAATGTTTACATTTTTCCTCGCTCAGTGTGCTTACTTGTATAATATTTAGATGCAGGATGGTTTCGGACCGTAAATTCGGTGAGTGAATATTCTCAAATATCTTTTTGACCCGTGTATTTGGATGACGAGTAACGTCGAAAGAGTGTGTTTTTCCTTGCTCCCTTCACTCGTTCGTAATATTCAGAAACAGAGTAATATTGGATCAGCGAGATGCCAAAATAGAGTCATATTTGGTTACCAAATATTTCATGCAGATATCCTATATGCCTACGATACCTATAGTGTATTTTCATGACATAATAACACCTTTTTATGTGAACAAGCATAAAACGTATTTCATGCTTGCTCACTTTGCTCGCTTGCAAAATTTTAGAGGGATGGTTCATCAGCTCATGCGACAGACGCTAGAGTGACTTCTCGCTATAGCGTCTTTCTATGACGCCCCAATGACGTATGAATACGTCCGGCGACCTCAAGGAGTGTCGCACATGATGCACAACCCTATGAAGAAATCCCGACTCTCTCCAAAACTTGTCCTTGCACCTTCGCATTCAACACCGCCGGTGCAGTTTGTATTTTAGTCGTGCAGTGAGTTAACGTGATTTTTCAGGAGAATAGTATATTTTCCGATGGATTGACCACAGCTTTTTGAAATTCACCATGTCTTCTTTGAAAAAAAAAATGAAAATATTCTATATGCTATGTTCGTTGCAGAGTGCGAAATACAGCCTGTAGATGTGGACAACAGGCTGAATTAGAAAATTTGCAAGCAGTCGATTTCGCTGTGTGTGGTCCATCTGGCAACATGTGCTTGAGATGTGGTCTAGCTTTCCATTTACAATTTTCCCTGTGCTACTCTTTGTTTTCTTCTTCGCATCTTCTTGTTTGTCTTTACTAATGTTATTTTTTTTTTATTCAATCTTTTTATCTTTCAGTCTTTCATTATGTAATTACTTGTCTTATAAATCTTTCATTATGTTTTTCTTGGTTTTTAGCAAAAACATTTCGTTTCTAAGTTTCTTATGCTACTCATTGTTTTTCCTCCTATCTTCACTTTCGGTCCTTTCGAAAGTCATTCTTTGATTATCTTTCTTCTTTTCTATCTTTCTTTTTTTATTATTTGTTTTCCTCTTCTATTTTCTCTTTCCATCTTTTCTTATGTTGTTCTTTGTTTTAACTTCAATTTTCTTATATTTCGGTCTCTTATGTTATTCTTTGTTTTCTCGTTTCTTCTTTTTTTGTCTATCCTTATGTTATTCCTTGTTTTCTCCTATCTTCTTTTCTATATTTACTTATATTATTCTTTGGGGTTTTTTTATTATCTTCTCTTTTCCGTCTTTTCTTATTTTATTCTTTGTTATCCTTTTTATATCTTATCTTTCTGTCTTTTCTTATGTTATTCTTTGTTTTCTCCTTTCTTTTTCCCTATCTTTCACTATGTTATTCTGTGTTATTTCTTCTATCAGTTTATCTTCCGGTATTTATTTATGTTATTCTTTTTTTTCTCCTTTCTTCTTTCCTATCTTTCATTATGTTTATCATTGATATTCTTTCTTTCTTCTTATCTTTCAATCTTTTATGTTATTCTTTGTTTCCTATCTTTTCTTTTGTTATTCTGTTTTCTCTTTTTTTTTAATCTTTCCTCATCCTTTCTCCTATCATCCTTTCAAGCTTTCCTTGTGTTATTCTGTTTTTGTTTTGCTTTTTAGCAAAAGTTTCTGCATTTATTAAAAATACAAAAATTGGAAAATATAACGATACAAATCAAATTGATACAAGTTAAGTGTCAAAAATATACAAAGGAAGAATATGTATTCTTAGATAATATTGAAATAATAGAGTTGGTTTTAATGAAGACATAAATATAAATGCAGGGGCCAGCTATCATAAGCCAAATGGCTTGAGTCGATAGCAGCCGGGAGATGGGGGCTACATGATACATTATAAGTCGCATTTAAGGGTGTCAAATGTAGTAATTAAAATCGATATTTGAAAAATCTTATATAAACCGGAGATTGTCAGAAAGAATGGGTCGAAAAAATAATAACAGTTGCAAGTGCGTGCAAGTGGGTGAGTGCCTGCGAAAGTTTAAAATGTGTATGTTTGTTTGATTTTTATCTAGAACTGGTCATTTTTACAAATATTTGGATAAAAGATTTTTTTCATAAGTGCTTTGAAATAATAAAGTGATGCTGAATGTTTTATGCTGGGAGGAATATTGTTCCATACATCTGGACCATGGTGTCTAATCGATTAATGGGCAAAAATTATTTTGGGGTTGGTTTAAAGGAGATCACTGGAGTGTCGAGTGGGATAAGAATGAATATTTCTATTATAAGTGAAAATATTACAAAAAGGCAATGGAATTGTATTTGTCGAAAATTTGTACATAAAGACTGCAGTTTGGAATAGGTGAATATCGGCAATTTGTAATGTTTTTAATTTATGAAATATTGGATCTGTGTGGGCTGAGTAATGTGAATGGGTGGAGATCAGAAGTGCTTTCTTTTGAAGGTGAGATATTGCCATAATTTTCGTTTTGTTATTTCCCCATACTATGTTACAATAAGAAATGTAGGATAGAATAAATGAGTTATAGAGCATGAATAATGACTTAGGTTGAATATGGTATTGTAGTCTATACAAAATGCCTATGCCTCTAGAAACTAACGCACAAATATTACGAATATGGCTATTCCAAGTTAGGTTAGAATCGATTGTAACACCTAAGAATTTTGTTTCTTCCTTCTCAGTGAGAGGTATATCATTTATGAAAATATTGTTGTGAGAACATGTTTAGAATGTATGTTTTTAAAGTAGATGTAGTTAGTCTTGTCTATATTTAGGGAGCGTTTATTGGATTTGAACCAGAATGATAATTTTGTTAATTCTGAATTGAGAGTTGTTACAAGGATATTAAGATCTGCATGTGAATAGAATATGTTGGTGTCATCTGCAAACAAAATATATGTTAGGAGTGGTGATGTGTTTACAATATCATTCATGTATATCAAAAATAAAAAGGGACCTAAAATAGAGCCCTGTGGTACTCCGCATTTAATTGATAAAATATTAGATGATTCAAATTTAAAATAACATATTGACTTCTATTACGCAAATAATGTTCAGGCCAGGAGAGGGCAACCCCTCTCACTCCGGTGCCAGGTAAAAATGTCAGAGGTAAAAATGTCAAAGGTAAATATGTCAGAGGTAAAAATGTCAGAGGAAAGAATGTTACAGGTAAAAATGTCAGAGGAAAAAATGTCAGAGGTAAGAAATTAATGTCTGAGAAATGTCAGACTTAGAAATGTTTAAGTGACATGTTTCAGGTAAGAATATTGAATTATAGAAATTATGGAGAGTGCGATTTATTCAAATATGTTCTGTAAACATACTGTGTCTACTTGAATGCCAATTATCTTGGTCATTTGGAAATAACGGTTATGCTGTTGGCAGGGTGAACGTTCTGGTATGCGCGCATTGCTCTCGTTTTCATCGCGGGGACGGGCATTCTAAAAACGATGGAGAGAAAATTGATAGATAGATAATTGTGTTAGCATATGCACTCTCTAAATTCCTTAGATTAAGAAGAGGTACCAATCGTAAATTAGATTGAAACTCTCAATCTAATAGATTTAGAAGTCAGTCTTTTTCTCAATCTAATTTTGGATTGGTCCCCAACCACAATCTTTTAGAATGATTTCCAACCTAAGGAATTTAGAGAGAACATCAAACGTGGATATCCCTTCTTAACTTCATCTACCATTCCACTTAAGATCGTAAATCCTGTATCTTATTTTCCCATTAATCTGACAAAGAAACATCATCCCATGCTAGGTTTCTTACCCAAAAGGCGCGATTTACTTATCGCTTGTTGAAATTGTCACATATATGTTCACAGTGCAATGCATGTCAAGCGGCCAAATCTTAAACACAGAGAGGGAACTGGGCATTCGTTTGCTGCTATATTTGGAGTCAGCTAAACAAGTTTTCGAAAGATCAAAACACTGTTGGGCAATGCGCACATACCAGGATGTTCTCCCGGACAAAGCAAGATTGGTCTCAAATGGGGCAACATTATCACTTTCACATAAGTAAGACAGGAAGGCCATTCGAGTGACTGAACATACACCCTTTTACAGAGAGCAGTATTATTGTGATCACTCCATTTTTATACAGTATCAATTCTTTTTTAAGTATCTAGGGTCTAGTGCTCTTTCTAATTTCAAATTCATTATTCTTATAGCACTTGTAACACGTTCACTTTAGCATTTTCAGAGCTGACATTTTTATCTCTGCCATTTTTCCCCCTGACATTTTTACTTGTGACATTTATTCATCTAACATTTTTTACCTCTGACATTTTTTCCTCTGACATTTTTACCTCTGACATTTTTTCCTCTGACATTTTTTCCTCTGATATTTTTACCTCTGACATTTTTTCTCTGACATTTTTACCTCTGACATATTTACCTCTGATATTTTTACCTCTGACATTTTTACCTCTGACATTTTTACCTCTGATATTTTTTCCTCTGACATTTTTTTTCTCTGACATTTTTACCTCTGACATTTTTTCCTCTGACATTTTTTCCTCTGACATTTTTTTCTCTGACATTTTTACCTCTGACATTTTTTCCTCTGACATTTTTTCCTCTGACATGTTTACCTCTGATATTTTTACCTCTGACATTTTTACCTCTGACATTTTTTCCTCTGACATTTTTACCTCTGACATTTTTACACCGAACCCTCACTCCATATGCCTTTAGTTTACAAATTAATGTCCGATGATCCACTGTGTCGAGAGCTTTCAATAAGTCCATGAATACTCCGATAATATGTTCTCTTTTAGAGAGGGAATCAGTTATTTTGTCGTATAGTTGTAAAATTTGTTAAGTGATTACCTACATGAGTTGATTATTTCTTTAAAAACACAATGCTCAAATCCTGCTCCTAGTCTATAAGTCTCTTAACCACCCAAGTCCGGAGAACATAAATGACTGCCTGATTTGTGTCCTCATGTTCGCAATACTCGCTCATCTTCATCTGTTTGGCTTCCTTAGCGCCTTTTCAAGAAACGTACAGGTGAAATGTCCTTGCCTGCGGTTGCTGCAAAATTGTGGAACCACCTACCTGCTACAGTGCAGGCAGCCTCATCTGTAAGCCATTTCAAGAAATTCCTCAAATCCCATCTGTTTTGCTAGAGAACAATAGATATTATGGACTAAACTGATCTTCATGAAATGACTAAATGGCCCAAACACGAAGCAGTGTGTGCAGCGCTTTGTAACTGCAAGGAAAAGGCGCTATATCAAATGACTTATGGATTGGATTGGATATTCATGTTAAAGCCAAGGAAATGCTGCCTGAAGGTTCTAGATGTAGGGTTCAGATTGTCCCATTGTTTACCTATATTTTTAACTAACTTTAGGACTGTCCCACAGTATGACAAACTCTGTGATTGACGTACTAAGTCCTTTAGTGACCATGTGACATGTATGCACACATGTTAGTTGCATGCATTTTCGTGCACCTTACATATAGTCCAACACTGAACAGGGTAAAGATTTTCATTTTCCTAAATGCAAATATGATGTCGATGTATTCATTTTATTTTATATTTTTTATTCAATATATTTATTTCAGTATATTTGTACTTGTGTGTGCTACCATGATAATTTTCCAAATGATATTTTTTTTGTGTGTGTTATTTCAGTAAAGTGCTCTTGTCCTCTATTGTATCGTTGATTCTCATTTAGATAAATTCCGTCCAAATGAGTATTTTTTTCTAGATACAAATATGATACTGATGCATTTATTATGCCTCCACCCACCAAAGGTGGGGGCTGGAAGCATTCAGTTTTCGGGTTGTCCATTTGTCTGTCCGTCCTGTTTTCGTTCTCATGATACATGTAACTTAAGAACCATATGACAGATTAACTTCAAACTTGGCTCATGTATGCAGCCATATGAGAGGGACAACATCTGATTAGTCATCATTAGATCTTGGGGTCATAAGGTCCAAGTTCAAAGCTCATTGAGGTTATATACAGGAGAATGGCTCTTTCTCACGATAACTTAAAAACTATTCAACAGATCAATTTCATACTTGGGTGATATAGGGAGAGAAAATATCTCAATGATATAGAGGTCAAATGTCATAGAGGTTACTATGTACATGGAAATAGTTCATTCTCACGATAACTCAACCATTTGACGGAAAAACTTGGCTTATGTATGCATATGGGAGGGACAATAATCTCATTAGATATTGATGTCTCATGGTCAAAGTTCAAAGGTCAAATACATGAAGATTGCTTGTTCTTGGGATAACTTAAAACCCTGTGTTGTTCAACTTCAAACTTAGCTCATTAATGCATATTAGAGGGACTGTGTGGTCTGAGTAGATTTTGGGAATCGCAAGGTCAGAGATGTCATTGTTTGTATACATGAAAATGAAAAATAATCAACATAAATGTATCATATTAGTTTCAATCTGGCAGTGGCATAAACATAAATTTTGATGGCATGCGGTTGAGGATTCATATAGTTTGTGTTATCTCGGCCAGGTGCTCTTGTTCTCTATTGTATTTTTAAATTCTGATATCTCTGTGTTCTGTAGATACAAAAATATATTGATGTCTACCTTTTTCAACTTTGCTCAATATCATAATGTGTGTGATAAGCCATGGATCGCATACGATCCATGGATAAGCCTTGCCAAAACCATTTCTTGTGATACTTAAGTCAGGTGTTTGTATTATTTATTGTATTTTTAGTTCTGATTTAGTTTGTCCGGTTAGTCTTTCCATTTTTTATTAAATAGACAGACCAAAAATTTATAACACATTTCCTTATTTATGTAACCTCACTTTTTGAAGTATAGAAGAATTTTTTATAATTGAAGAAAGGCGCATTTACTAAGTTTTGAAAATGCAATTTTGTGAGATGCTCAGATTCCTTAAATTTTAGCATTTGAAAATGATTTATCAGCAAGTTTTTTGTAGTTGATTGCATTGTACGATTGCTCGCATAAACATGAAACTGTATGTGCCTAAAATGACAAGTAAGAAGTAAAACGTCACATCTAAAGTATGTCTTTACAACGTCTTGTACTATATTGAAAGGGAAAGGTAACCCCATAAGTTTTACTGTTTCAATGAAAGGGGATGTATTTGAACAGTATTTTAAGAACGAATGAACAAAATTAGTCAAAGAATAAGAATATGTCATTTACTTAGGTCTGAAAGATGTTAGTTTGCACCTGCACAAGACCTAAAATAATAGGTCATATTTTGACCTCACTTACAATCATTAACATTTTTAAGTAAATTGGCTCAGCAAATTGGCAACACTGATGATTTCATATGCTAGCACTCCTCCATTTACTGAATACATGAAATGTCATATTTTCTTAATGTTATTGCGCGTTACACATTTTCTCATCCCAAACTCAAAGTGGGCCCTATGTTATGTAAAAAGCAATTACATGTATTCTGAACATACATATACATTGACTGTGGGGGGGGGGGGGTGGAAAATGTGTGTCTTCCAAGAAATTTGAGAAAATGTGAAATTTCATGCACAGAGTGATTGGTAAAGCTACTCAGGTATGAAGTCATCAGTATTGCCAATTTGTAGGGCCGAGAGTAATTTACTAGAAAATGTAAATGAGTGTAAGTGACGTCAAAATACGACGTCTTGTGCAGGAGCAAACTGACTCTTTAAGGCGTAGGTAAATGACGTAAAAAAATGTAAGACATGACGTGAAAAGACGGAAAAATGACGTGAAAAGACGGAAAAATGACGTGCTTTTTGCCGATCTGAGAGCTTCCTTTTGGTCTTAAGGACGTCTTAAAGATATCTCTTTTTCACCAATACGACGTAGAAATTACGACAAAATGTAACGTCATTATGACGTCTTCCGCTGTTGCAAATTGATATCTTTAAGACTTAAGGCAATGATGTAAAAAAGACGTGCGAGAAGTCGTAAAAAGACGTGAAAATGACGTGCCTTTTACCAGTTTGAGGGCTTCTGCTCTGGACTTAAATATATATCTTAAAGATGTCTTATTTCACCCAATACGACGTTAAAATGACGTAGAAATATGACGTCTTATTTTACGTCGTGTGCTGGTACAAAGTTTCGTCTTAAAGACGTGGTAATAAGACGCAAACAAGACGTATGGCACGACAGAAATTCGACGTAACTATGACGTAATTTCTACCAGTTTCTGCTATAATATTACTTATTTTGGAAATCCTATTTAAGTTATGTAAAGTTTTACCCTCTTTCAAAAAATTGAGTAATTTTGATTATAATAGAATAATGTTATTCATTTTGTAACCGTCGACAAGAAATATTTTTTCGATTGTTACCATGAACAAAAAACTTGAAAGAAATGTGAAATCAAAACATGTCAGCATTTTTCTTCCATTTGCACAAAAAGAAAATGATTATTCCTTCTATTTTCTTCTTTAAATCTTTTCTCATGTTATTCTTTGTTATTCCTTCAATCTTCTTATCTTTCAGTTACTTTTTATATTATTCTTTGTTTTATCCTTTATTTTCTATCTTTCCCCATGTTATTCCGTTGTTTTCCCCTGCCCTCTTTCATAATTATCTTGTTGTTTTTTTTCTTTCTATCTTTTTTTTCTGTTTTTCCTGAAGTTATTCTTTGTTTGATGTTATCATTTTCTCTCATTTTCCTATATTATTATTTGTTTTTACCCGTCGATATTCTTTCTATCATCCTTATGTTGTTCTTTGATTTTTCTATATTTTTTCCTGTCCATATTTTCTTGTGAAAATCTTTTCGGGAATTATGAAATAACGACTGCGTTGAGCCTAGCAAATACATCGACCTTGAGATGAGTTATTGTGGTTTCACCTCTTCGCAGACTCTTAAGAGAGAAGACGGTATAGCGTCTTTCGCTCAAGCGGTTCATAATCTAGAAAGACGCGTCATTTCTCCCCCCCCCCCCAAAAAAAGGACAGAAAACGCTTCGTAGCCTCTAGATATTACAATAAAGGAATAAAGATCTGAAAATGCGATATTGTTCGAAGTAATCCTCGTTGTTTGTGGGAGGGGGTAGATTAGACTACAGAATGCAGCATAACTTTCTGAAAATTTAATCCCCGAACATTATTGAAAATGTTCTAGCGGCACCCCTGTCTCTATGCTCCTTTGCTTAGTCGATCCGTGTTTGACCCCCTTGTTTAATGATTCTTGCTGCGCCAGTGCATATGAGAACAACACGAAGTCGGCAAATAATTTATAACCTGGCATTATGGTTGTCGAAAGGATTTCCTGATTGTCCTCGTCCGTGGTTTTGCCCCTTTTGGTGTGAACGTAGATGTGTCCGCGCTGTCCTGCTACGATCAGCTTTTTTCCGCGGCATTTCGCGCCCTTCCCGATTGACTCCTAGGACACTCCCAAGTATGTCTGCAGTCAATCAGTAATGTCCTTGGAAACCATGATGTGCTCTCTGACTCGGAAAAATACCGAAATTACATAATTTACTTCCGTAACCCTTCCTAGTCTTGTCGGCGCTCTAGTGGACGCCAGCCCTTAAGAGGTAATGTTGGGTTCCTTAGTTTTAGGGAACATCGACTCCATGAACTGTGACGGCCGCTGTGAAACGTGTACAAAGTTAATTGCTTTCCCTTCACTGCTGTCCTTAAAAAATCTTTTAAAAACCCCCCAGAGTCTGTGAATGTTGAAATTTCACCCAATGAAAGATCGATGATGAAGATATAACTCCACGCGAAGAAATATTAGCATGGCCCCTGCGCAAGGATGACACGCAAAATCGTGAAGCGTTCAATATTTTTTGGCATTTAGGGATTTGTTTTTTTTAATATGATTTTTTTTTTCTACATTTATTTTGTGATTCAGCGAGCCACAGAAAATTTCCCAGGCGTTCTATATTATTATCTGCTGTCGGATTTGTGTAATCGAGATGAAGCACTGGCCACACACGCGCTATACGTTATGTACGGAGACAGATGAAGAGAGTGAGAGAGAGGGAGAGAGTGAGAGAGCAATGGGAGAGCGCGAAAGATATTACGTAATTCTCATTTCGCACTTTGCTCATTGAATTAGGCCCAATTCTCAACGGCTGGAATTAGAATTTTGTAACAGCTGACCTCGTGTGTTCACATGGGTCATTAGGTCATATCCGCTGGCAATTCAATATAAAAGTAAATTCAATCTTTCCTCAAAAAAGGGAGTGTCCCTGACTGTCGATACCAATGTGTGCATGTTTGTTTAAAAAATAACAAAAAATAGGGAGAGCAGAGAGAGAGAGAGAGAACAAGCTAAGAGCGAATAGAGGGAGAAAAGTAGAGCGATGGGGCGTCACCGTTGTTTTACCCACATTGCATGATTCGTTATTGAAATCCTTTCAGTGTTTCACTAACTCTATTTCGTCTTTTTCACCTTTAAGATTATTTTATCCTTTCAATTTGTAAATAATACCTTCACAACAGCAAAGTACGAAAACACTCATACAAGCGTACTCATATTCGTGCCAGAATCATACGTCTAAAGTAACTGTTATCATGACAATTTTTGTACACAAAATAAAATGTTAAAAACAAGTGGAATCCAACATCAAACCCTGATACCTATCAGCAGTTTTAGCGTAATCGTTCGCACAGTTCCATGTTTGAAAGTATAGAAGTTAGATTTTAGTAGGAAATGAAACAGGACAAAGGCCATCGTATAACTTCTTAACCCCTTCCCTACAAAAATCATATCCCCTCCAACACCAGTAACTTCTTCCCCGGTTCCCTCGAAATATTTTTATGTCAACCTCTTATTCAAAATTTGCAGATGCCCCTATCAAGCCCTAAGTGACGATTGAATATTGCCATGGCGAGAATGATGACGAACATGACTGCCACATCGATGTCTGCAACGAGGCGGAGACACGAAACTTGACGTGCAGGGTCAAACACTTCTTCCCAAATGTCACTATTTAGTGGTCGTCACTCGGAGTCGACATCGAGTCCTTGGACATAAACTGGCGTCTAAACGAGGACGGGGCTTACTGTGTTTGGGTCGCGATCAGGACGAGCCCGCAGGATGAAGCCTACGTCTGCACAGTGATATTGGTAAGTGGTCGTGTGAATTGCGGTAAGGATTACCACAGGACTCCATTGTAATGATGAAGCCGTGGGTCATGAATGTGACGGCGAGTATAATTGTGTCGTGGTAGTTATAATACTGGTGACATTGGTAATGGTGGTGGTAGTGGTGATGATGGTGATAATGAGGATGGTGGTGGTGGTGGTGGTGGTGATTGGGGTAGTGGTGGCGGTGGTGGTGGTGGTAGTTGTGTTATTGATGGTTGTTGAGGTGGTGGTGGTGATGAAGATGATGGTGATGCTTGTGGTGGTGGTGATGATGATAATCATTGCACCCGACATTAGTCTATAATCACCATTGTTCCATCTACCTTAATGTTCAAGGTAGGGACGTATTTTGATGTTTAGAGCATGTTCACACACGATTTGCCTGTGTATTATTTTGAATCTTTTACGGCCGGGACCGACTCCATGTGTTGTACATCTTAAGTAGCGTCCGGCATATTCGCGTGTGTAGAAGATCAGAAGACAAGTTATTTTATAGTATTTTAAAGCTAATGGACCCAACATTATCATGATACTTACATTTCGTTGATAAGTACTGGATGTTCCATTTACTCATTTAGTCACTTTCAGCCAGGTAAGAGTATCATAAAACCTTACGCAAATGTTTATTTCTAAAGCTACAGAGTACACGCAGTCTACATTCTGCAGCAGTACACGATGTGCTGTACATATTGCACATATGAAAGGGTATAGTCATGATAGCATTAGCTTGATTAGGAAGCTGAAATCGGCACAGACTTATGGATAAGATTGATTTATGTTTAAGATTATATACGCGTTTCATAAAAAAGTGAGAGTTTATAAAGCTAAAAAGCTTTCTATGATGAAACAGTTTCTTTTTTGGGGGAAAATGAACAGTTAGATTCCTTGAAATATATTTTAACAATAGGAGCTATGTTATCGTCTGCCTGTAAGGGGTATTATTGGCAACCGTATAGTTCATACATTGTGAATTATTTTTAAATCTAATTTCACAATCTTCTCTAGCATAAAACCTATTCAAC
Organism: Echinometra lucunter; assembly: GCA_029962745.1. Classification (NCBI taxonomy): domain Eukaryota; kingdom Metazoa; phylum Echinodermata; class Echinoidea; order Camarodonta; family Echinometridae; genus Echinometra; species Echinometra lucunter. The sequence continues at coordinate 16,058 of JAPZVO010000077.1, forward strand.
AGACAAATATAGATTTCTTGGGAGCACCATCCAGGCCAATGAGTGTATTATAATTTCTTCTTTTTTCCCTCCAAGTTGCGCCAACCAGCATCCTGCTCCCATCAGGTGACCATAACTCAGATGGATCTTTATCAACGACCTTTTTTTTAAGTTTATGAAAATTCATCGACTTTATTCACCTGTAAAAGTACTGGCTCACGACCAGCCGTTGACTTTTCATGGGCACTTGGTTACACCAATCGTATTCCGGGAAATACAAGCATTGCAGTTCCCAATACTTTCGATTGAAATCTGTTTGATTCAGAAAGCACTATCATGATACTCATAGAGAGGAAGCACCATCAGAACCTCCTTCAGTGCTTTGCATCTTCAAAAAAACTTTTATGACATACGGATAGCACTACTGATGATGTTTGGTAAGTTATTTCTTCTATGTAGAGTAAAGCTACATGATTAAAATTTCTTTCCAAGATTCAGAATAAAATTAAATGGAAACGAAAACAAATATGTGTATTCATCACTGGAAATTTTTTGAAAGAATAAATCTAACAATTGTCTCATTCATTTCATCTCTATGAACTTGCCGTTTTACTTTCACATTCACTATGAGTTCTCGTCTTACTTATTACAATGACAATTTGTAAAGGCCCACTTGATAATGTTACCATGATAAGACCAGTCGACGATCCTGAACACGGTATTCAGACAATTGTAAGCTGTGGAGCAAATAACAGAAACCTTCCTGCGCTTCTTCTTCTTGGATCACTACGCCTCAGCGGGTACGCTAGTAGTTTATCCCATTCCAGTGGTGGATGCATTGCATCGCTCATGGGGTCAGAGCTGCCAGATCTTCTTGGGTGCAAGTCGCTGGTAAAAAGTGCGCAGACAATGAGATGTTGCAAAATCTGCTCCTCTCGATGAAGGCAAGTGGTGTCATCATTTTCAATAAGCCCCCACTTCGCTAGGTTGGTTCTGCAAAGGCCGAAAGCAGTTCGTGGTCGGTTGCAGCAAGACTAAAAAGAGCCATGTCTCGCTGACGCCATGGGGTAGAGTTTCCTTTTTATGTGGTGTGTGAGTAGGAAGCTCATTCCGCTGGTTGTCAGGGCTTTTGTTCAGTGCCTCCACAGAATGCATGATACTGTGCTTAAATTTCATCCTCTTTCTTGTTGGTTCATATTTGAAAAAAGGGTGGCGAGGGTCATTTTTTTCTGAGATGCAACAGTCCTACGGATACTAGAGGGGGGGGGGGGGTGCAATCCCAGTCAGTAGGTAAAGGTCCTCAACCTTTGTGGGCTTTAGGCAGCCTGTAATAGCATGACATGCAGTACTCATAGCAGGGTCAATATTAGTTGCATAAGCTGATCTACTCCACACAAGTGACGCATACTCTGCAGTAGAGTAGCATAAATTTACCAAGGCTGTTGTACGTACTGTCTTATTATAAGTACCCACTTTGTATTGGACAGCCTCCTAAATATACTATTCCTTGATCCCGTTGCCTTGGTCTTCGTGATGTGATACTTGTATATTTGAGACCTGTTGAGTGTCACCCCTATGTAGACTGACTTGGTGATGTGTTGAAGCCGTTTTCCATACCAGCCAATCCGTAGTTGGCGGTTGGCTTAGCTGTTGGTGAAAGGCGGTGATTTGTGTTTTGTCTGGGTTGGCTCTTAGAAGATTGGAGGCACCGTAAGGGATGAGCCTGTCCATGGCATTGGTGATGGAGTCCTCCACTTCTTTCGAAAAATCCCTTTGAGATGCAATGCACAGGTCATCAGCACAGAGGAAGCGTCTAGTGTCTGGTTAGGTGGGTTGGTCATTCGTGTAGATATTAATAAACAGGGAGCTAGCAAACTCCCTTGAGGAAGTCCATTCCTCTGTGTCTTCCGTCTACACGGTCTGCCAAAGAGGTATACGAAGAATCTGCGATTTGACTGCATGTTACAGATCAGCTCAGTCAGTCCAACATCTGAAGTCATCTATATAACTTTCCCGACCTTGCAATGGAGACGGACGTGTAAATAAGACTGGTCTTGCAAGCACCGCCCTGTTTTTGTTTTTGTTTTTTTGCCCCCAATTTTACTCCTAATATCATCTTCCTGGCTGTTGCTGAATATGAACTTTGTTTTTGAGGATCATAGCTTACACTGATACTGTTTTGGAAGGATTTCCCTCATTCATTTTCCGGATTTTTGATGTCATTATAGAGGAACAACATAAGGTGAAAATGTCTTCACGAAGCTTAGGTTCACAATCGAACCCCAAGACCAATGAACGAAGCCACGCCGCTGGCGCCAGTGCAACAGTGACTCCAGTGACTGATAACCCGCCACTTGAAGCTACAGGCACATCGAATGAGTCGCCCTCCCTGACGGATGTTAATAGAAACATTGAGACTTCGTTTTCAAAGGTCTTCGAAAAGCTTGATCATCTCACAGCCGATATCACATCAATTAAAACTAAAGTAAGTGACATTGAAGGGGCAGTCGGCTTTAATTCTGAACAAAGTTAAGGAGATTGAGAAGGATATCATCCCCAAAGTCAAGGCCAACCTTGAGTCTCAAATTGCTGACCTACAAAGACAGCTTACTACAATGGAGATCTACAGTCACCGTGCAAACTTACTGTTCTACGGGCTTACTGAGGATCGCAACGAGAATGTTTGCCAAGTCATTCGCAAGTGCATAGTCGACCTTGGAATCAACGCAGACGAAGCTGCCAAAATGGCGTTTGTTAACGCTCACCGCCTACCCCGACGCGCAACTCGGGATACAAGCTCCACTCAACCCTATGCGCTAAACCCTATAATCGCTAAATTCGTCTACATGACAGACCGGAATAAAGTTTTATCTGCCTTTGAGAATGGTGATCGTCGACCACGAGACAGGGAGCAACACCCTCCCACCAGTACTCCTACTCCGACACGCATTTCCGTACGTACCGACCTCCCACCTACCCTGAAGGCCAGGCGGGGTCACCTCGCTAAGGTGGCTTACCAGATGAGGAAAAAAGATGGTGTATCAACAAAAATCTTTCTTCGGAATACTAAGGTCTGTCTACAGTGGAAACAAAAAGGCGCAGCTACATGGAATGATTATCAAGATGAATAAACTTCGATCATTATTTATCATTAGTCCCAAATGTATCCAGTAACGAAGGAACATGTTTGAAAACACTGAAGGAAACCTCATAATTCATGATCTCAGTCTGTGATGTTTTGACAATTTCTTTAAATTCAGTTCTCAAATAGAAAAAGCTCATTTTGAATTAAAGTGATGTTTTTAAAATGTCAGAGGATTGCCTTTCCTTTTTTTCACTTTCTTCATATATACAAAATAAAGCAATCTTCCTACTGTTGCTCAAGATGAGTAAATCCAGAAACCTTTGATTTTGTTGATATAAATGACGGAATCCTGTGATTCGTGATATTTGTCTAATACTCTGAAATTTTTTTCTCAAATAGACATTTCACTTTCAAGTAAACTAATTTTCTGAATTTCAGAACATTGCTTTCCTTTTTCTTATTCGACACATGCTTTGCTGTAATGTTGCTCAAGATGAGTGGATTTACACCATTAAAATGGTTTTTCTAATATGTATATTCAGAAACGGTCGAATTTGTTTGTAACTGAATTTTTAAAACCTTGTAGTGTACTTCATTTTTGTCTATGATAATCTGGCAATTTCTTTATTGGCAGCTCTCAAATAGGAACAGCTCATTTTATAGCAACAAGAATTTTCGTAATTTTAAAAAGAGGATTGCCTTTTCATTTTTACATTTTTTCATATATACTAAAGCATTATTATGTTGTTGCTCAATATGAGTAAATCCAGAAACCTTGAATGTATTGATGAAATCATGGAAACCTTGTAACCCATGAAATTTCGTTTGTGATATTCTGAAGCAATTTCTCAAATAGACATTTCACTTTCAAGTAAACTGATTTTCTGAATTTCAGAAGATTGTGTTTTTTTTTATTTTTTATATTTCAAACATAGGGGCAGGGGCGTCGCTAGAGGGGGGGGGGGGGGGCCACCCCCCCCCCCCATTAAAAATTCTTGTCGGCAAATTCGCGATCGCTGTCGGCAAAAAAGAGAGAGAGAGAGAGAGAGAGGGAGAGAAAGGAGAGGGAAGAGGAAGGAGGGAAAAAGAAAAAAGAAAAGAAAAAAAAAAGAAAGGTGCCAAATAGAGTCATATATTTCGGCGTATTTGCTTGTGCATTTTGACGACGAAATAACACTGGTAACACGAAAGAGAGCCTATTTTTCCTCGCTCGCTGCGCTCGCTCGTATTATATTAAGATACAGGATGTTTTCGGAAAGCAAACACATTTGCCAAGTGAAATAAACAAATATATAATTTAGATATTTTGGGGCCCATCATGTATTTTGTTGAAGAATTATCACCTCTATACCATAAAAAAGAGTAAATATATTTTTCCTCGCTCGCTGCGCTCGCTCGTATAATATTTAGATACAGGATGGTCTTTGAAAGCAAATAGATTAGGTAGGAGAGGTGACCAAATATATCACAATAGGTATCTTAAAGGCCCATCGTGTATTTTGATGAAGAACTTTCACTTCTACCATGAAAACGAGTATTTTTCCTCGCTCGCTACGCTCGCTTGTACAATATTCAGATACAAGATGGATTTGGGAAAGCAAACGAATTCGGCAAGCGAGGCCCATCATGTACTTTGATGAAGAGTTATCACCTACCATAAAAAGAGTATAAATATTTTTCCTCACTCGCTGCGCTCGCTCGTATGATATTTAGATACAGGATGGTCTTTGAAAGCAAATAAATTAGGTAAGAGAGGTGACCAAATATCAAAATAGATATCTTAAAGGCCCATTATTTATTTTGATGAAGAACTTTCACTTCTACCATGAAAAGGATTATATGATAAGGAGTATATAGATTTTTCTCCTCGCTCGCTGTGCTCCCTCGTATAATATTACGATTTAGGATGGTCTTTGAAAGCGAATGAATCATGTGAGAGAGGTGACTCAATATATGATTTAGATATCTTTAAGCCCATCATGTAGTTTGATGAAGAACTATCACTTCTACGAAAGAGAGTGTATATTTTTCCTCGCTCGCTGCGCTCGCTCGTATTATATTTAGATAGAGAATGTTTTCGGAAAGCTAACATATTCAGCAAGTGAGGTGAACAAATATAATTTAGAAGGAAAATATAAAAGAGGCACACAATTGAACATGCCTCGTGGGCTTTATACAGTTGAATTTGTCGACGTTGGTCGTCGGCAATCGGAGGCATAATTTGTCGGCAATCTGGCCTCTACACCCCCATTAAAAAAGTCTAGCGACGCCCCTTCATAGGGGCTACCTCGATATAATGTACTCAAGATGAGTAAATAGACCTTCACAGTTATTCTGATATATATATTCAGAAATGGTCGACTCTGTTTGACACTAATCTTAAAAAAAAATGGAAAAAATGTGTTGCACATGTAATTCATTTTGTCTCTGACAATCTGACAGTTTAATTTGCTACTAAATTTCAAAAAAACTTTGTATTGTAGTTCATTTTTGTCTGTGACAATCTGACAATTTCTTCATTGTTATGCATTTGTCTAATTGGAACAGCTCATCTTAAAGCAACATGATCTTTCATAATTTTTAAGAGGATTGCCTTTTCATTCTCACATTTTTTCATCTATTCGAAAGCAGTCTTCTATTGTTGCTCATTATGAGTAAGTCCAGAAACCTTGAATTTATTGACAAAAATCATGGAAACCTTGTAACTCATGATACTTTGTCTGAGATATACTGACAATTTTTGAAGCATATTACTCAAACAGACAATGTATCTTCAAGTAAACTGATTTTCTGAATGTCAGAAGATTTCTTTTTCGTTTTTTTTTTTCCATATTACAAACATAGGGGTCTACCTCGATATATTGAGCTCAAGATGAGTAAATAGACCTTTCACAGATATTCTGATACACTGTATGTATTTAGAAACGGTCTGATACAAAGATTTGTTTGTAATCCATTTTATATGTGACAATCTGACAGTTTACTTATGTCAGTTCTCAAATAGATATGATATCTTCAAATAAACATATTTTCTGAACTTTAGAAGATTACCTTTTTATGTTCTACGTTCTTTCATTCCTTGTATTACAAAGCCCACTCGAATCTCCGATGTTTCAACAACGCTTATTGATAATATCTATACAAACACTAACTGTCATTTATACCAAGGTATCATTGTTTCTGACACGAAGATAAAGAATTAAGAGATCCTCCAGATATTGCTGAAGCTTTCAACTCCTTTTTTGTAAATATTGGCCCAAACCTTGCTAATGATATTCCTACTACAGATAAACCCTTTCATTCATTTCTAACAAATCGAAATCCACAATCCATCTTTTTTTCACCGGTCGTTGAGTCTGAAATCATAAATATAGTTAATAATCTACCGGCGAAAAATAGTTCGGGTTATGACATTTCATATGATCTTGTTAAAAAATCATTCATGCCATTGTCTTGCCACTGACACATATTTATAATCTATCTTTACAGGATGGTGTTGTCCCTGACAAAATGAAAATTGTTAAAGTAATCTCTATCCATAAAAAAGGAACAGAGGATGAAATAGGAAATTACCGTCCGATATCCCTGTTGACTTCATTCTCCAAAATTCTTGAAAAAACTGTCTACTCTCGCACTATGAAATTTCTTACCTGTTGTAACATATTCATTAATTCTCAGTTGGTTTTTGTGAAAAACATTCAACTGTGCATGCCATAATTTTGTTAATAGATAAAGTTGTAAAGGCAATTGACAGCAAGTCGCACGTTGCTGGTATCTTTCTGGACTTCTCCAAGGCCTTTGACACGATCAACCATGAAATAATACTCTTATATAAACTTTCTCATTATGGAATTCGTGGAAGGGCCTTGGAGTGGTTCAGAAGCTATCTTACAAGCAGGATTCAAATTGTGGATATTAACAATTTCAATTCAAACAAACAACCTATTACTTGTGGTGTACCTCAGGGTTCCCTCTTGGGTCCTCTCCTGTTTATTTTATACATCAATGACTTTCAAAACTCATCCTTTGTACTCTCTTTGCAGATGACACACGTATATTTTTTACACATAATAATCCTCAAACCCTTCTTGATAAATTAAATATTGAATTGTTATCTGTATGTGATTGGGTACAAGCAAATAAGTTGTCTCTTAATTTCAAGAAAACAAACTACATGGTTTTTAGTAATACATTGCACACTCTCCCAGGTCAAGTATTAATGACCGGTAGTGAGTTAAAACAAATAGATTCTACCAAATTTCTTGGTCTTAATATTGATTGTAAACTATCGTGGAAAGTCCACATCGACTACTTATGTAAGTTGCTTTCGAGAAATGTTGGAGTTATCAAGAAACTAAAATATCATCTTCCTCATCATATTTTAAAAACATTATATTCTACTTTATTATTACCATATTTAAGCTATGGAATACTAGTCTGGGGAAATTCTTCTAAGACAAAAATTGAATCTTGTACAAAATACAAAAAAGAGCCATAAGGATAATTTCCTCTGCCGATTTTCTGGCACATACAGATAAATTATTTCATGCCAACGGTTTCTTGAAAGTAACTGACTTGCACCATTATTTTGTGGGAATATCTATGTATCAACTAAATAAAGACGAGTTACCGAATGTTTTCACCCACGTGTTTGTTAGAAACAATTAAATTCATTCCCATCCCACAAGGCAATTGCACAATTTTCATCTCTCCCCTGTACGTACTAGTCTGGGGAGATTCTTCAAAGACAAAAATTGAATCTATATACAAAATACAAAAAAGAGCCGTAAGGATAATTTCCTCGTCTTATTATAACAATTTGTCAAGAGCCACCAGATAATGTTACCATGATTAGACCAAATTATATTCCATATACTAAGAATCTTGCTGTAGGATTGGTCAAAAGTTAATCAAGTGATAAAGTGTAGTTTCCCCGTCAATCATCATCCGATAAGAAAAGTGCGTCAACCCGTGGTGATGGAAATTTTTTGTTTCGCTGATCACTTCAGCCCATAGAGTCATCACAACGCGTTATCAATTATTTTGAGTATGTGCGAAAGAAAAGTGCATTGCCCCTCTGATTTTTTGTTTTATTTTTTCCCATCACATCGTACATGCAAAGGCGTTTCAAATATTTAAACACAAAACAAAAAAATAAGTTTCCCCTGAAACGTATCCCGGTATTTTTTTCGATCAGGAACCTTTGATGAAATCAGAATACAGAATCATGCAGCTACACTTCTGAGTTACATTTCCCAGAAAATTCAGAGCAAAACCTTCAGTCACGCTTCAGTGAACACGACGAATATGCAAAATTGTCATTTTTTGAAGTTCATAAGCCTCATGCCATGACTTTAATGTAGTGATATCGGGACATACTTTAAGTTTTCGGCGTTTGAAGGCATGCAACATAAATTTTATTCGTTACCAAACATGCCAAATGAGTTATGCACCAAATTTCATGCTTGAGTGAGCAAGAGGTGAAAATGGCAAAAACTGCAGTTTCGACATCTTTTGCGCGGTGAATTTGATCTAATGCGGAGGAATTCGTGTTTTGGAAGCTCCAAAGGACTCACCTCTCACAAATTGAAAGGTGCAATTCCTGCGCAACCTAATTTTCATACCCTTTACAAAAGTGAGCAGTGCTCACCCAAGCATGAATTATTTTCAGCCTTGTTGGTCTCATATGAAAGTTGAGTCCATGAGCTATCCGTACACATAAACTTTTTCTTCCAGAATTATGTATTTTTCATTTGGCAGCCATTTCAAAGGTGTAAAGTTTTGGGGGGGACTCACTGTATAATATACTACATTATAGCTTAGGTTTAAAGATGACATGTGATACTCCTTTATGAATTTCTATGCGCAAATTTATTCAAAAAGATTTTGCTGACAATGATATGGGCCTTAAGCCTACGGTGATTTTGCACCCATCCCATTTCAGATAACTCGTTTCCCCGTCAGTTTTTGCAGATTTTCAAGCTTGCAGCGCATGTTTGGACGCTGTCAGCGCAGAAAACAAGCTCATAGACCCCCATTTTTAAGCTTTCATCCACTTCTGTATACATTTCTCTACAAATTTTGAGGGGGAAAAATCGCTCCATCCCATTTCTGGACCAGATCCTAATGTTTTGAGAGTTTCAGATGTCATTCGACACGACAGGATGCTGTTGCTTAAAATTCGAAATGAATTCTTAATAAGTTAAACATCTTTGCAGCCGTGATATTGCAAAGGTGTGTATCTGGGTAAAATATGGGTTTTATACATTTTTCCAGGGGGGGGGGGTTCCAGAGTCGAAAATTCCATATGGCCAACTCTCAGATGTGCTAAAGCTTTCGTTTCTGAGATATTAGGACCTACCTTGAGTCATTTTTACAGTTTTGTTGAAAATTTGATGGCAAAAGGGTGTATCTATAGATACACCCCTTTGAAAAGTTGGCTGAACTGACGAACCGTACGCTCAATATGGCAATAGAGTTTATCTGCAGATACATCTTTTTTGCCAATTCAATAAAAAAGATGCCAGAGAATAATCAAATACAGTGTAGATCTAGATCTGTGCTGTAGATCTTTTAGATCCAGATCTTACGTTAGGCACTGGAGTCTAGACGTATAGATCAAGGCCTTCAAATTATGAACATTTAGATATCATATGATGATAAACAGGTGTCACAAGCATTTCATTTATTTTTTTTCTTGTTTTTCTCGACAGCAAATTCTAAACTTTATTTGAATTACACAGAGAAGAGGTGTTAACAGAGAAAAGATGATTTATTGTGTATTTATGAGTATTTTGTATAATTACTTGGAAAAATAAGAAGAGAGAATTAGTAATGTATTTTTGGACCTTGTGATGGCAATATTGCCAATTGGGTAATGAATGAGTCAGATTTTGATTATATGTGTTTAGCCACTTGATCAGGAGAGGGCTATAATTTATTCAGTTTTTGTAACAGGTGGGGATAACACTTAAGATTCCAAGATCCATCCAAGGTTCATTGTACAGTGTACCCAATTGCTGTACACAGTGAGTGGTCTCACTTTCGTGTTGTTTTTTTTTTTTTGACTCTTTGAGTGAGGTTGTGTTCTAAGGAGCCAGCAAGCAATGACCCTCAGTTTTTATTAATTTTGCAGGAGTTTTCCTACCTACAGTGGTCGTGAGTTTAGTAAATTTTCTACCAATTTTATTTCAGCACTAAAATCAGAAACTTGAATTGAAAAGGTTATTTTGCTATGAATTTTCAATCAAGTGTTTGTCTTAAAAAAACAGTCAGCTAGGCATGATATTACGCTGAGAAGTTCAAATTACTTATTAAGGCTTTAAATAAGTCATTTATCGAAGTTCTATTATAGTGATGATATGAGTATTTCAATATAATACAGAAGTGAATTTTGTTTACCTTTAAAGATGGTAAGACAAAATTTCACTGACAAATTAATACATTTATTTTCTGTGCTTAATAAATAAGTAGATGGACAAGTACTGAATAAATAGCTAATTAATAATGATATTCGAAAGTGTTGCTTGTTAAAATTAAGGATATGCATTTTGGATAATGGGAATTTATTCAATTTTGAAGGGTTCTTTGGTCAGGGAGCTGTTTCCCATGGACAGCACTTCTATTCTGGGGCAATGCTAGAAGACTACAGTGATCTTTAGCCCTGAGCCACGATCTTCTTATCCTGCGTTTTCAACTTGGTTTTTCCTGTCGGACTCTGTAACGTCACGCAACTTCATGCTTCATATCGACCGCGCCTAGTCTTCAATGACGTCAGTCTTCCAGGCTTTCACCGGTTATCTTCTTCATGGTCAACTCTATGAGGATTCGAGATAGCACCACGTCGTCGACAGCGACAGGGCCCTGTCGTCATCCTTATCGACAAACCTTTTCGTTGGACTGAATCAATTTAATCAGGGTAGTCCTATAATTTACAACCATTTAATAACATCCAGATAATTTCCCTTCCTAAATTTTAATTATTTTTATGATAAATTTCAAATACTTGTGCTGAATTCTCACAGAAATCATTATTTTGAAACTTAATTCTTTTGCATAAGATTGATTTTGATGGAATATTTGAATACCTTTTGGAACAAACATTGACAAATATGATACAGTTGTAATAAACAACTTAAAGCTTGATATTTTTGTGCAGTGCAATTACTTGTGTGTACTTTGACTACGTCATAGCTCTCTTCACTTTAAAAAGGATGCCTGGGGTGTGTGAGGTCATTTATGTGATTTTGGGTGTCGGTAGCCAACACTAACGGTAAGAAAAAAAAATAGGTTTGATTCTGACAGGAAGGAAAGAAGGAAGGAAAATTGAGAATTTTTAATTGTCGGAAGTGCCAAAAAAGTATACAGTCCCATCAGCACCTGATGCATGGATTGCATGTTCCATGCAGGCACTGGACCCGGTCCTTTTGAAAATATCCCGATTAGACGCCGCGCCGACGTGCGATCTGACCGTATGCTATGTTTTAATTGAGAATGATAATTTATGGTCCATATCGGTTACATGATGAAATTACTTTTTTTGTCACGAGCTCTTCACACGTCTGGCTTGCTTGTAAACAGTCTGACCAGGGGGGGGGGGCGTTTCATAAAGCGGTTCGTAAGTTACGAACGACTTTACGCACGACTGGAACATGTTCTTGGGTGCTAATCAGATTCTCATTCATCATTCATTTACATGTAGCGCAAGATGGTGTCACCAGTCGTGCGTAAAGTCGTTCGTAACTTACGAACCGCTTTATGAAACGCCCCCCTGGGTCTAATTTAGTTACGCCTTTCAGTACCTGAAACTTCCGATTCTATTTGAATAAAATACAGAGATTATATTGTTCTTACCCTATAGGCCATTCACCCATGACTCGACGTTGTTGCAGGCAGTAGGCCCCATCCTCAAATCTAATACAAAAAAAGGACTGAATTATGTTATTAGATCTTAGAACGCACCACTCACTTTTAGTGCAGTGCTGCATGTACGTACGTAGACTAACTTTTTCTTCGCTGTGCGCTGCGCTTGATATCTTTCTTTGCATGCACGCACCGCCGCCGCGCTCGCTGCTACAATAGCTCATAAATGTTTTGTTGGCAAAAGAGATACACCCTTTTGCCATATAGAGGGAAGGGGTTTTTTTCCGGAGATTTGTGGTGTATCTGCAGATACACCCTTTTCCAGCATTCGGCACTGCCCAGGTTTTTTTGGCAAAGTGTGTAGCTAGATAAAACTTACTATAATACTGGGGAAGAAAAGTTTACAAAATTAAGAAATATTCCAAAATAATATTTGAAATGTAAAGCACATGGCTAGACAAACTGCATTATCACAAATCCATTCCCGTGGCTTGTACGAGAAATGCAAATGCCCAAACTACGAAGCAAATTTTCTCCATTTTGTTTCTCGCCGCGCGCAGCTCAGATACACCATTTTGCCATATTACGGCCGTTCGTTATACCTTTCTCTACAGCTGTGGGAAATCCAATGAAGTGATATAAGTTTTGAGTGCGTAGTAGAGAATTTGGCACCCATCCCATCTATAGATATGTTCCTAGTCAGGTTTTGCTGGTTTTAAATCCATACTGCCTGGTGCAAAAACAAGCACGTAGACCCCCTCCCTCCCCCCCCCCCCCCCACACCCATTTCAAACTTTCTTAACATTGGTATGCCTTTCTCCTCAATATGGCAATTTTTTTTACGGAACTGTTGTGGATTTTGCGTTTATGACGGAGGTATTTTGCACTTTTCCCATCTTTAGAAAAGTTACTGGTCAGGGTCTGATAGTTTTAGTTTTCTTTCGTCTCGTGAGCGCCCTGTTTATTATAAAAACAAGTCTGTAAAGAATCTTTTAAAAACTATGTCACTCTTTAGTATGTTACCTTCTTCAATTCTAGATTTGTTTGTTTGTTTGATTTATTTTTTACAAAAAGTCCTCCCGTTTTTAACATATATACGTGATTTAAACATGCCACTATGATTTTTGAGCTCTATTTGGCTGCAAAATCTTTGGATGACGTCATTCTATCTGCCACCCCAACATCGCATGAACATTTTGGTGAAAAGTTCATGGACTTTGCTTTATTAAACTGATGAACGTCCTTAAAGGGCTGATATCAGACACTGCATGTGGTGCGTGAATAAGACGTTCAATCCACAGGGATAAGCACTGGTTGTCGGTTTTTGTTTTTTGTTGTTATTTGTTTTAGTGCCTCCACAGAATACATCATACTGTGCCTAGACTTGAACCCCTTCTTGTTGGTTCATGATTGAAAAGAGGATGAGGAGGGTCATTTCCTGTTGTTTCTGCTGAGATGCGACAGTCCTGCGGATGATAGGGGCACGGTACAATTCGGCTCAGTATATAAAGGTCATGAGCCTTTGTGGGCTCTAGGCTGCCATTAATAGCATGACATGCAGAATTCAAAGCAGGGTCGCTCTTGGGGGCATGGACAGATCTACTTCAGGCAGGTGACGCATACTCTGCAGTAGAGTAGCCTAAAGCCAAGGATATTGTACGTATTGTCTGAGCATCAGCACCCCACTTTGTATTGGACAGCTTCCTGAGTATACTATTCCTTGATCCCATGATACTTGAATATGTGGGATCTGTTAAGTGTCACCCCTGAGTAACTGACTTGGTGATGTTCTACAGCCGTTTTCCACACCAGTCACTCCGTAATTGGCCGTTGGCTTCGCTGTTTTTAAGATGAATGGCGCTGATGTGTGTTTTCTCTGGTTTGGCTCTTAGATGATTGGAGGCATGGTAGAGCATGAACCTGTCCATGGCATTGGTGAGAGAGTCCTCTACTTCTTCGAAAGTATCTGAGATGCAAAGCACATGTCATCAGCAAAGAGGAGGCGTCTAGTGTCTGGTTGGATGAGTTGATCATTCATGTAGATATTAAACAACAGGGGGCAAGTGCACTCCCTTGTGGAAGTATATTCTTCCGTGTCTTCCATCTACTTAGAGCCACAGAGGTCTACGAAGAATCTGCGTTTTTACAGCATGTTACAGATCAGCTCTGTCAGTCTGACATCTGACGTCGTTTCATACAATATCTTAGTGAGGATTCGGCGGTTGACTGTGACAGTTATCCCATTGTTCTGGGAGGGGTAGTGTTAGGGTGTGGTCAATGAATGTTTACTGTGTTGGTATGCAGTTGGTATTTCTGTAGTGTGTGTGTGTTAGGTTGCGTGTACGTGTGTGTGGGTGTGTGTCTGTGTGTGTTTATGATTTAATCAGTGTGCAAATTGCATGCAGATGGAGTCGACCCGACGTGGGAGTTGCGGGATGGATGGATTTGTTACTTGGTTTGTGCGAGGGGTGACTGGTGGTTGCCCTCCCTGTCTATTTTTTTTTTCGATACAACCCAGGTAACAAGCCAACGTTGGACCAACGTTGGAAAGTCGAATCGTTGTACGTTGGAAAAACTTGTTGGAGCAACTTTGAAACGACGTTGGAAACTAGTAATCTGGAGAGTTGTTGCACGGTCAACAACGACAGTACGTTGACAACGTTGGAAAATAGTTTGTTGGATATTTGTTGGATAACTGACAATGGTACAATGCTGGAAACTGGTTGGGTGGAGGAATGTCGACAGTCGACGATGACACAACGTTGGAAACTAGTTTGTTGGATATTTGTTGGAAAACTAACAATGACACAACGTTGGAAACTAGCTAGGTGGAAGAATGTCGGACAATCGACGAAGCACAACGTTGACATCGTTGGAAACTAGTTTGCGGACAGTTTTTTTTGGGAAGGTGGACAATGACACAATGTTGGAAACTAGTTTATTGGATATTTGTTGGATAAATAACAATGACGCAAAGTTGGAAACATGTTAGGTGGAGGAATGTTTGATAGTCGACGATGACACAACGTTGACAACGTTGGAAACTAGTTTGTTGGATAATTGTCGCACAACTGACTATGACACAACGTTGGAAACTAGTTTGTTGGTTATTTGTTGGACAACTGACATTGACACAATAATGGAAAAAACTAGTTAGGTTGTTGGACAGTAGACAAAGACACAAAAAGTTTACATCGTTGGAAACTAGTTTGTTGGAGAGTTGTTCGACAGTGGACAATGGCATAATGTTGGATATTTCTTGGACAGTGAACAATGACAAAACGTTGGAAACTATAGTTTGTTGGATATTTGTTGGACAACTAACGAGGACACAACGATGGAAACTAGTTAGGTGGAGAGTTGTTGGACAGTCGACAAAAGACACAACGCTGACAACGTTGGAAACTAGTTTGTTGGATAATTGTCGCACAGTTGACTATGACACAACACTGGAAACTCGTTATGTGGAGAGTTGTTGAACAATCGACAATGACACAACGTTGACAATGTCGGAAACTAGTTTGTTAGAATTTTATTGCACATCTGACAATGACACCAAGTTGGAAACTAGTTAGGTGGAGAGTTGTTGGACAGTGGGCAATGACACAACGTTGGAAACTAGTTAGGTGGAGAGTTGTTGGACATTCAACAATGACACAGCGTTGACAATGTTGGAAACTAGTCTGTTGGATAATTGTCGCACTACTGACTATGACGAAACATTGGAAACTAATTTTGGAGGAGTTGTCGGACAACTGGCAATGTCACAGCATTGGGAACTAGTTAGGTAGAGAGTCGTCGGACAACTTGCAATGACACAGCGTTGGAAAACTAGTTTGTTGGAGAGTTGTCGGACATCTAACAAAGACACAACGTTGGAAATAAAGTTGTTGAAGAGTTGTTGGACAATGGCAATGATACAGTTCTGGGAACTAGATAGATAGAGATTTGTCGGACAATTGACAGTGACACAACGTTGGAAACACAAAGAGTAGACCAAAATGGGTTTAGCCATAGTGGTGTTAGATGATTGGGCCGTATCAATAAAAGTAACATTTGTTTAGAAGCTAAAGCTACCTAGTAATAGCTATTTTGCAAAATTAAAAGCTGAAAGCGATTACTTGCGCCGGACCTTTTTCTTGGCCAGAGATCTGTTCGGGGTGTCCCAAAAAGCGGAAAGGCGGATTTTCATTTTTTTTCAGTATAGCGGACATATTTTGCCTTTACAAATTAAATATTTTTTTATAAATCATTTTACATGTTTTAAGGCATCTTCTGTCTGAGAGAAAAAAAAAACAAGATCATCTATGTCCGTGTCCTAAAATTGCTTTTTTAACACATGTTTCATGGTATGTTTATTTTGTTTAAATGCATCATTTACGTCATTAGGCTTTCCTCAGCCACGGACACATGTTACATAAACACTGATAAAGGCCATTCTTGACACAACTCTATACTCTAATCGGTCGCAAAAAATCTACATAAAAGGTCATAGAATCAAACTTATGTGACCAATTTCAGTGATCTTAACCAATGTTCCCAATGATGTAAAAAATACTTTTCAAAAGCAAAGTACTTATAAGCTGCCGTTAAGCTTTTTGAGACACCTGGTTTAGCTCAAGCACAGGGCTACGGTTAAAAAATTCTTCTGAATGAGCATCTCAGTGGCCTCTTAGTAAAACGTTATCAATCGTATATTTCTATAGGGCCCAGAATGGCCAGGTAAGCGGTATGTTGTTTGACATGTGGTATATTGTTTGAAAGTTTTCAACAGGTTATGCACTCCAACATGAGATCAAGATGCCTTCTGGAATAGCTATTTTTTTTTTTTAAAGAGAGATTTGTAGTCCGATGCGTAAGCCTTGTCGAAAGCTCCACTCACTTTCCAAATTTGATGCAGAAAATGATTTGACCTACTGCTTTTAAATGTAAAACTGGATTTAATATTCAGTTTTATAATAAACCTTTGAGACTGAAGATGAATACATGTATCGGCTTACTAATTGTCTTAAATAGGAAATGAGGGCAATTTGAAATTTAAAAATAAAGACTGGTAATTTACATCATGTTTATGCAAGAAAACGCGTAAGCTACCTGCAGATGCTTGTTGAAGAAAGAATATTCCTCCTTTTTATACAGGCATTTCCTAATCTTGCAGGCCCTTTGTGTACAAGAACAAAACCCTTTCGTTTGATTTTTGGGAAATTTTGATAGGAATGATAGTTCATGCTGCAGAAGAAACAAGCTTCTGCTTCTTTTTGCTAGCAGTGACCTTTTTGGCTATCTCAGGATACAAGCAGAGGGTTAGAAAAAGGCGTTTGCTAGTTTTATCGATACGGAGTTAACCCAACCAGTAGTAGACAAAGTGGCTGTAAACAATGTGTTAGACCAAGTGGATATTTGACGAAATGGGTATAACTTACCTGAAAATTAGACAAAATGCTAGATAGGCTAAGTGGCGATTAGACCAAATGGTTAGTCGAAGAACTGGTTGTAGACGAAATGGGATTAGACCATGTTGGATGAAACCAAATGGGCATTAGACAAAGTGGAATTAGACCAGGTGGCAAAATAACGATATAGGGTGACTATAAATTAATGGCCCTAAGTTAAACATTTGGTCCTTGTCACCATTTTCATGAAAACGCTTGTTTTGTTGGCGATACGACGTTTGGCCAACGTTGGCATAACGTTGGATCTGGACATAATGAGCACTCATGAATATTCATTACAAATTACAGCAAATTACCAAAATTAGGGGAAATACATATCATATATTCATTCCTTTTTTAAATCTTATGCAATAATTTCACTTGGAGCAGTATCGCAAAATGTATGTAGATTGATTATCATGTCGTTTACAATTCAAACGTGGATTTTAGAAGGTATTTTCAGTTCGAATATGAAAGATTATAAGTTCCAACCAATTTTTTCAAGCATTGCTGTCTAGTCCCTATATAAGGAAGTAGATGAAAGGGTTAGCTGTGGCCCAATAGATAGTTGTAGGAGGTAGGATGATAGGAATAGGAAGTAGGATCGTAGGATAGGATAGGATAGGACAATGGCCAAGTGATAGGAGTGGTAAACATTGATTTCACCTTGACATTATTATTATTATTTTTTTAATGATGGCCAAGGTTTGGCATGACGTTGGCATGACACCGGTGCAACGTTGGAGAAGTGTTGGAGAATTGTCACTAGATAGCGTTGGACCAACGTTGGTAAACGTAGTTGAAATGACATATTCATGTGCATTTCATCCATGCTACAACGTTGCCCCCAAACATTTGAGCAACGCTCTGACCGACGTTTCAGCCAACGTTGGACCAGCGTTGCCAGACAACGTTGGACCAGCGTTGTAAACATCGTTGGACTGACGATGTATGCGCGTGCTCTTCCATTGATGCTGCAACGTGGCCCGCCAACGTTGCAGTAACACATAATTGCGTTTCAGCAAACGTTGGACCAGCGTTGCCGGACAACAATAGACCAGCGTTGTATACATCGTTGGACTGACGATGTATGCGCGTGCACTTCTGTCGATGCTGCAGCGTTGCCTGCCAACGTTGAGGCAACGTTTTGAAAAAATTTTTCACAACGTAGGTCCAACGTTTTACCAACGCTTCATTGTTCCTTTTGGAAAATTCAAAATTCTTTGATCAGGCCTCAAATTCCTTTTCACTTCCTTCTTTGACGCAGGGTTATGTTTTGGTAGCTCATTTTCCATGTTAAAAAGTTGAATACACGACTTGGTTTGTAAATATAAGTAAAAGAAAATATAGTTTTCTGTCAGGATCGTTAAGCTGCATGTATACAAATATTATATACATGGCCATAATTTTTTTTTTAATATATGTTTTATTTGTTTCTAATTGCCTTAACCATTCATAGTTGTTTGTATATATAATTATGATGATTTTGTTTATTAAAACACACACACACACACACACACACACATATATATATATATATATATATATATATATATCCCCATTTACCTTATCTCGATCGGTAATCAGTGGAGTGCTCTCAACATATTATACACTTAGTACACATGTAAAGATATACATTGCCTTCCTAAAAAAAAAAAATGGATGTAGACATATCACTCTTTTTATCATAATCCATTGCGCTATATATTTTTCTATAAGAGGCTTGTTGTTCAACCACGTATAAAGCACGAGACAATTTCCAGATTTGTTTTTTCATAGAAATTAGAATTATGTTACTTTCACCTCCATTTAACAGCTTTTTGATAATCAATGATGTTTTCTCCTTTGATCCTGGTACCCTGCATACAGGACCACCCGATTCTCCAGAAATTGGCGGTATCGATATTCTGAAGGATGGCGAACAGGCCAATGCCACTTGCAAAGCCAACAATGGATACCCAGCTCCGCTAATATACTGGTACATCGCATCAACTAACATAACGGACAGTTCTTCTCTTCTCACTACAACAAATGAAAACGGTGGTATAGATGCTTTAAGTACGCTTGGGTTCAAACCATCACGGTATGAACATGGGAAACATCTCATCTGTCAAGTACTACAACCGACAGCGCCCTCTCTGAAGTCTCAGAATGACACCGGTGTTCTAAGAGTCCTTTGTAAGTTTAACATAACTGGAAATATGACTTTACCATTTACCCTCTTTCCTATCTCTCCTTTCTCTCTCTCTCTCTCTCTTTCCTTTCCCTTTCCCTTCTTTCCCCAGCTACACGTCCTTAGGTTTCCATTTTGTTTATAATTATGTTTTTACGTATTCCCTTGTGTTTTTATTATGAATTATTTTTATTAATATTATTATTATTATTATTATTATCATTATTATTATCGTTATCATTTTTTCAATGTTTGATTGAAATGCAGTAACATATATTCGCTTGTAAATTGACCCCTTCAGCCTTGTGTTGTTGTTTATATTTGATTTTATACCAATGAATAAATAAATGATAAAATTGAATACACTGCATGAAAAAAGTAATGATAACATAACTTACTAAATGTTTATCTCTTATCCCTTATAAGGGATCGATTTTTGCGTTGTATACTAGTTTTATCCATAGCGATCATTGAATACTGTGTGATTTGAAAGAAAGAAAAAAATGAAGATAAACCCGATTTGACTGTTCCGGGGTTGCTATCTCATGTATATTAATTCATTATTATTATTATTATTATTTTAAGGTCATTTTGCATTACTGAACCTAAAATATATCTGCAAGGTTGTATTTAATTTATAGCCCATTCACTCTCTGCGACTCTTCCTTGTCTTCCTATCACAGACTCTCCTGTCATCACCAACATCTCTGTTCGGCAACTTCTAGACAGTGGGAGACTCGTCAGTGTCCAATTTGTATGTACGTCGGATGCGAACCCACCAGTCTTTAACTTCTACTGGTTCCATAATGATGTGATCATAAGAAACAACACGAAAACACCCATTAACCCCGGTGAAATTCAAAGTGGAACCATCTCTACAAGTCTTCTGGTCATCCATAACGTGCAACTTAGCCATGCGGGCAAATATGAGTGTCAGGCTACTACAGATCTCGGTAACTCCAGTGCGTCTTTAATCTATTCTAGTGAGTATAACAAGACAGTTAATATTTCCCTTCTTCATGTAACTTTATTGAATGTTTTATACCATATAATGAATCTTTCATTTGTTTATTGTTGATGAAATATAGCATTTCAGACTTCGTCTATATTATGTTCAAGTCCGGCTTGAACAATTTTCTATGGCATAAAAAATTGTTTTGTTATATCTTACAGTTATCCCAGATCCACCTTCTGGTTTCGTCATCGACCGAAACAAGAAGGAATCTTCAACCTTCTTCGTTACTTGGCAACCTGGATTCAGTGGCGGCTTGCCACAGTCATTTAGTCTGGAATACTGTCTCAACAACACCCAAGACCAAGATGGATGTGGTTTCGTCACCAACTTGACAGAGACAATCTACAGCTTGACTAGACTGAAACCATTTACATGGTATCGGCTTACTGTGTGGGCGAGGAACTTTGCAGGGAACAGCAGCTCAGTAAACATTGTAAAGGCAGAGGCTTCAACAGCTCGTGAGTTAATTAAATAATTAGCGATTTCACCACGTTCCTAGTGAACTATAACCACCACCAGAAACTCACAAGAATTTTTGAATTTTTACCTCGATTCGCAGTCGACATGATAGAGAAGAAGTTATTTCTTTTTTATTTGCATCGTATTTCATTCAAACATAATTTGGATCAAAGGAATAAGGGGAGGGGTGGATTGAAGAAGGGTTTACTATCAACCATTCTTTTGCAAATGTGGGAATTTTTGCAGAGATTATCTTCACAGATCGAGCCACAATGAATGCTAAAAACACATCTGCTTATCATAAATAAAGTACGTTGTGGAAATCTCAAAAGGAAAAATGTCGGATGTCAAGTTCATGTCAAGCAACTCACGCTTTACGGGTTTTTTTTTTATGTAGGCAGTGAAACAGATAGTTGATCCGTTAAAGAAGTGAATCTTTAGTATCAAAGTTATTAATAACTCTTTCTTTCATTTCAAATAAAAACACTACAAACTGCAGCCTTGTGAAAACCCATACTCAGTTTTGAAATGCCATTAACTTCGTGCTCTATTTTGTTTCCTTCTCTGTGGTTCCTTGTTCGAGCCTTCTACGCAGCTTTACCACCAGAGAGCTATGGTAAGAATAGAGAATCATATGAAGATATTCTCATTTCCTTGAGAGAAGAAAACAAACAGTTCCATTATACTTGGCATTAATTTCAGCTTAAGAGTCTGCTATAGGCAAATTTGTCTCTTGGTTTCGCTAGTTGTCCAATATATCAATAAGCAAAATTTAAGTTCATAGGAAACTTAAACAATCAAAAACTAATACACACACACGCACACACTCATGTTTGGTTTCTGAAAATTCATTTATTATACATAAATAAGACTAATGGTTTTAGCAAAACAAAATCTTATTCAAATTTACAAGATCATACATCTAAAAATATCCTAAGAGTAAATCATACATGATAGAACAGGAAAAGAAACATACAAATGAGGGTTTATCGTTACCTACGGTCATGACGGTGAAAAAAAATGGAACCCTAAGCAATCTTAGCAACTGCTCATGCAAAAACCAGCTCCAAAACCACATAAACGTACTTCGACTCCCCCAAAGTATAAACATCAAACTGTTTATGCTGTTTCGTCATTCAAACCTTTTTCCTTGCCATGATAAATCCTAAATAACTTTTTTTTTTCTTGTCTCCATTCCTTCGCTTCATTGATTATATGAAGTGCCTACATGATAAGATAAACGACCAAACATATAAAAAATGACGATATGGACTAAATTTTACTGTATCAGTTGCATTAGTGTTGATTGCGTTCCTTTCATTTTCAAAGGAACACCAGTCCTTCACTGGCCTCTGTTTCGTGTGCAAAACACATCGCTAGGGGAATCCTGCTCTTCTGTGACTGAAGCAGAGTGTGTTGAACCTGGCACAAAGGTCACGTTTGACTCGAGCACGGACCCAGTTGTTGTCACCTTCGGGAGGGGGTTGTACAGTAAGCCAGCCATTTTCATAGTTGAGGCTTATGTTGGAATATATGGCAGTATGAAATGAAATCGCTGCTGAAGATTGCCTAGACTTAATATTCACTATCAAGATCCATTTCTAAGTTTTGTCTTGAAATGCTAATGGTTTCCTTTTTCTTTTCCAACTTCAAGTGAATTTTAATTTCATAAAGTGTAACAGAAGACAGCATGATTCATGACTTGATGGATTACCCATAGGCCTACTTGTTTCACTCTTCACGTTTTGTCTGAAGATGCGATGTGTAGGTGTACAGTTTGTGCGTGAGGGTGGGTGTGTGAGAATGTATATGCACCCACACTTTTCAACAAAGTCCTGTTTGTGCATTATTCACGATAAATGTGTTTATTGAATCCATGTTTTTGTATCATGTCAACAGTAAACATTTTCAGTTTGGCTAAAGGAATTACATTAAAGCAGAATTATAACTGCACAACAATAAAAGAATTGTAAAAAATCATGCTATTTTTTTCATACATAACTCAACAGATGTAGAGGAGCCCTCATATTCAGGGAGAAGCCAACCCTTCTTGACAATTGCTCTTGGGGCGACTGCTTCCGCTGGTGTCATCCTCCTAATTTCATTTGGACTGATGCACTTCTATGGACTGCTATGTTGCGTAAAACTAAAGAAAGGTATGCTGTAAGACTACCTGCCATAACCTCTCTTCAACATCACTATAACATAAAACAACCACCCTCAAAAGCACAGGAAAAAAATAGGAATAAAGGTCCTTTCCTTGAGTAGTATAATTTTTCTGTTTCACAACTCCCCCCCCCCCCCCCCCCCTCGAAACGACGAAAGGCCTTACCAAACTTCTGTTACTAACTCCTTTTTTTGTTATCTTCTTATCATCACATGTTGTTTTACACTATTTAACATCATCCGTTTTGTCTTTGTACAATGCAAGTATTACATTTATTCCCTCCCTTGTGCAAATATAAAATCCCATATACAATAAAATTCTGAACTACACATGGTAGTGTCAGCCTTTTCGTTTTGAAAGTATTATATTCCAAGTTGCACTTCGGCTTATTATCATTTCTTACTTTGGTGGCTTGACTTTCAGTATTTCTTCAAATTTAAACATGTACTGATTACTTATAATGTTTGTATTTCATCCAATCAGATTATACTACAAGTACTAAAACCATATTCAGACATCTTAAGTAACATTATGACTGAAAATGAATGAAAAAATATGAATCTTAATCTTTAAGAAAATATGATATTGTGTTACGTTCTATTTTATAGCACGGAGTAAAGCTGCATCGAATACACGAACCGTCCCAGCAGGGGAGACATCCAAGTCAACTTTCCAACAGGTTGGTTTAAAATAGCAAGATTTTCCCGTTTTTGATCACGAATCTGGTTTAGAATATCAATCCCAAACACTAAAGCACAAAATCGTCACCTCGATTAAAATACAGCTGACCAGTGAGAGGCCTTAAGCTCGTTCATATTTTCTTTCTTGTTTTTTTTTTCTTTGAAAATAAACATATATGTTTATCCTTTTTGTCAGTCAGTCTGAATTTTTCTCCACGCTTCCTTAGTATGAGCAATGGGATCCTCTGATCATAAATTTCATAACATGAATGTATGCAACTGAGTAAAGGATATAATTATTTTCAATTCAAGGCACCCCAAGGAGCTTCTGCTGAATTTGAACCTAGGCAGGAATCCACGTACGAACCACTGACGTCAACTACGTCAGCTCCAAGTTTTTACATGGACATGAAACATATTTCATCTACCCGCTCTACCACCCTCGGCTGTATCCCATCGGGTAGCGATCGGAGGAATGATGAGCACGTCAGTCCTACTTTAACAAGCAAAGAGCAAGAACCTATGTATGCCAGTCCAGATGATCCTGAATATAACAATAGTGTTTCGAAGATAAACCCCAAGGTGCCAATGAAATCCTGTTTCCGCGGGTCTAAATCATCTGGACTCGCTAAAAGAGAATATGCCAGCCCTGACTTTATACTTAGGGAGAATGACAGGGTCAAAGCCATGGATGCTGTGTATACCAACACAGAGAGCAAGGAGTTGCAGGAGGAGTTTGATGACGCTCAGTATTACGTGAATACCCTTCCTACAACAACAGAAGATGAAGCAGATGTGACGACTGGATATATGGAGATGAAGTCTTTGTCATCCACCATTTCCCAAAGCCATTGCATTCTACCTTCTAGTTCTGAGAAGTTTGACGATGGTCCTCTCACTCAAAATGTGAATGATACGGGAGCCGAAATAGAAGTCCATTATGCTAACACAGAGGAAATGACATCTCAGATGTGAGGAATCGTGGGTCCTTCTAGTACAGATATCGTTCCAAAGGAAAAAAAAAACAAAAACAAGACGTCGAAACTACATTTTGATTTTTCAAAGCATGAAAGCTCATACTTCCTTACAAAAAAAATAAACAAGAAATAATAAGCAATACCTCTTATGCTTTATCTTATGATATTGTTGCTATAAAATTTGAAATTTTTCCACGCCAAATCCTTGCTTCTTCTCTATTGCTTAAATGTATTTCGTCATATTTCTGTTGACTGATTTACATGTATAATAAATTTGGATCACCTCCCATCTTTAAAAGATGGAAGGTGATCCAAATTTATTATACATGTAAAGCAAAATTGGCTGGCCTTCTTTAACTTAAATAATTTTATATATCCTTTTTTCCATTTTTATCTATTTTCTACTTTAAATACAATTTCATTCTGCAGTGTATCTAAAGGGATTACTACCTCGACAATAAAATGTATATGTTTATGGGGCAGTATTGCACAGTTCCATTTTCCTCCGTTTCTCCTCATTCTTGTAAAATGTTTTGTTTTATCTATGGTTCTAGCTATGTCATTTTAGTGAAATGTTTACATATTTTGTTATAACTGTGTAAATATTATGTCAGTTGAATATCGTTTTGTTTTCTTGTAACTTTGTCTTTATTGGAATTGACAATAAATGAAGTTGAATTCTTGTAACTTGTAACTAAACCAGAAGATGTAGTAACTACATCATCATGATCTTGATCTTTACATTTTACATCAATGTTGATAAATTCTATGATAGCTCACGTATAAATAAACATTATTTCCCTGTACGGTATAATATTCTGTCCCCGTAAAGTAGTATTTTAACGAAAGATAACTACATTATTTCGCTGTGTAACATTTGCTATGAAGGATTGTTTACAATTATGGATGCTTAGCCCTTTTATTACAAAATGACTACACCAAAATAGGAATGTACGTTTATAACCATACCATAACTTAATAGAAGTGGTTATGCTTATCACTTTTTGCTGATGGAAAAAAAAGCGAACGTTTATATATATATATATATATATATATATATATATATATATATGTATGTATATTGTGACTTCATGTAACAAAACTTACACCTCTGCTGCACTTGTCTACAGCATGAATATTAGATATTCTAATATTTTACTCTCAGTTTTGCGAAATTCTACCTTTTCATTAGTTATCCACAATAAATAACAATTAGAATATAAACATTACAATGTCACACTTTGATACAAAATAATCATTTACGGCACAGTGCACGCCTGTACCTTACTGAAATTAATATTCACTTACAAATAATGTTAAAGGTGATGCTGTAAAATTTGCTAAAAGAATGTGAATACAGTAGATTGTACCAATGGTTACGGATGAATAATAAGATGGTAAGATAATAAGATAATACTAATGGTTATGGTGGAAAATAAGATCCCTTAATATATCCTTAAATCGTGCTTTCTTGTAGTAGAATGTTTCATAAATAACCAAAATCGCATTGCAGTTTTGAAAGAAAAGTTATTTCTCATGATATTTCCTGATGTTTTTTCTTAAGTTGTTGCTTCGCAAATATTTTCGTATATAGTTGTTGATAAATTTGATGTAATACCTTGATGTAGGGTTGCATGTCTAGAATTATAAATGATCAGGCCTATATTGAAACTTAATGATAAATCACCGATAGTGATTTGACGATGAAAGCCACTGTGTGGATATCTCAAGTGACCAGACATAATGGAGTAGTGTTTACTGTTCTATGTGACCGCAAGGAAACTACGCTATATGTATATATAAAATTACTTAGATTACATTTATCCTTGCGTATCCCTGAAACTGCATTGTTTTACCATATGCAAATACACACTGGGTTCCTCTTTGAAATTAGATTGGGTTGTTATCTAGATTTCACTAAGTGGTGTTGTAAATTTGCGAGATTAGAATATAATTCTTACACTGTAAACAATCATTAGGCAATTAAACATTATACTCCAAAGGTAAAAGTGTGTATTTAAGCGAAATAAAAAAAAATATTTTACTAATGCCCTATCCATGTATATCCTTCTGCTTGTCTTATTCACCATGTTTAGAGAAGTTTAAGTAACAGGATACACTTCTTTGTGCATACATTGGCACCGATGTTTGGGCACTGTTTCATGAAACTGGTTAGACATACCTCTGATTAGAATAGTGAAATCGTCGGATTTGATCGGCTGTGGGTCAATTCGGCTTATTGTGGCAGTTGTTACTGATGAAAAAGTTGTTTCAACTTGTTTCATTAATAAGTTCATTGTAAAGCGCATTTGAACATGCTATATGGAAAATGCGCTATATAAATGCATTATTATTATTATTATTATTATTATTATTATTATTATTATTACTATTATTATTATTATTATGAAACAGGGCCCTACATACATCCTATCGAATTGCCCTTTTCATTATAAAATAATGTCATAGTATATAAAAAATTTCGTTCTAAAATTTGATATGTCTAGGACTTCCCGAATTGCACAATGTACCCAATGAAAGAACATTTATGCACCTGAATAAAATTGCATCACTCAACTGATTAGTTTGAGAGTATCATTCTAGTTCTTTTCCCCCAAAATATTCGCAAATTAAAAGTGGTTTAAACGATAGTTTAAAACCACTGTTTAAATCTGCTCCCTGACTGAATTAAACATAATTCATTATTAGCGCATTATTATCTGCCCAGTGTACATGCATCAGGACATGCGAATAGGGAAGTTTGAACCTTGGTTTAAAGAATGTATATATAAACATATTTTGCGAATTATGCTCGTTATCTGATTATGTGAAAGGAAAGGCGGCAGATTTTCAGGGGAAAATGGGAAGAAACCCTCTGTAAAAAGATGCACTGAACAAGTATGAAACACGTAGATACATATTTTTATGATTATAGACCCTGTCGAGTTCCTGTTGTGAATGACAAAGTATGGGTAGATTGAAGCAAGCCAAATCGTTTGACCACTTGTGTATACTTGGCAACAAATGAAAATGAAATAATCAGTTGTCAAGTTTACAGGTATGTTTTTTATGTGTGGATGAATGAGAATATGTTCGAGAGAATCGTTCATAGACAGTGAGATAATAAGACAAGCCAGTAGGGAGATAGAAAGTGGGAAATAGCAGAGAGTAATGTGGAGAATTGAAAAGATGGAAAGAGATGGAGAAAAATTGGCAATGAGAAAGAAATAATCTGAAAGAGTTGGGTACAAACCTAGGGAAAAAGGGGGAAATTTAAAATATCTACAATATTTCCTGCATCAAGAAAAATAAGCATCCACTCATGAAACTGATTTTACATCGCATGGAAAACCTTCACAAAAAATACATTGCACGTGAATGTATAAGTTCAACTCTCTCCCAGAGGATCTAATTACCATTTCTAGAGGGTATAGAACAGTAGTCTGTCTAAAGTTCTAAATAATTATAAAAGTGAACTAACTCCATGTGAAGTAACGTCAATAAAAAACTGGTAAAAAACGACCAAAAAAAAAAAATCAGAAATGTCTTTAAAATCACCCTCGACACCGGCTCTGTCATGTTTAGGGTGAAGACAAATTAAATTTGACAAGACTGTCACCGCATGACTGAAATTGATGTGTACTTTACCGTTAAACCAAATTAAGAACTTGTATGCCAAAAGGCCCAAGATCCATTTTCTTTTTCTTTTTATCAGTTGCATTTTTCACATGCCCGAATGGACCTTCAGCATGTGCATCAAACTTACTGTATTTCCGTGTGGCACGCAAAAAAAAACACCCTATATTCATTTCATCTGTTCTTGTCGTGATTGGCTCAAACAGGCCATCATTGGCTTTATTGACCAATCAGAAAGCAGTATACAGCCAAAATGAGTAGACTGACTGCAGATCTATAACATACCCAGAAAATATCACCTATAGGTTTTATGTATTGGATACGGATCAGCTTGGGGAGGAGGGGCGACGTGCCCTAAAAACGGGAATGAGGCAAGGTACCCAACAAAGAGAGGGAGAGGGGGCACAATATTGTTATTCTGTTTAAATGATGAAAATAAGGGGAAGAGTGGGGGCTGAAGGGGGAGCAGAGGGCATTTGAGCTTAAAGGAAAAGACGGAAGCACACTACCTAAAAAAGGCCAAGGGGCGCAGAGTCCTAGAGGGCAGATTGCACAGTACGGGGGGGGGGGGGGCAAATGCCTTAATTGGGAGGGGCGCAAAAACTGAGGGGTGAAGACCAAAATGCCATGAAAAATCAAATGGAGCAAGGGCACGTCGCCCTAAAAGTGGGTAGGGCATGCTACCAAAACATGGACAAGGGGTTTAGCTCCAGAGGAGCAGAGGGCATAATACGGGGGAGTAGAGTGTCATAACAAGCAGGGGGCGGAGGCATAATATACCCAGGGTTAAAAGTTCAATTTGGTAGTTATATTTTGTTTAATTTTTTCAAAAATGTGAAAATTGGAAAATGTGAAATACCTCATGAAGAAAAAAAAACACTTAAACTTTTAGAGGAAAAGTATGTAAGATTAACGAAATTTTGAAGAAGATTACGTTTACAAAATTTGAAGACATGTATTAAAGTGTACATAATTTATGAGTTTGTTCAGTTGTGTAAACTATATTATATTATTGAGTTATTTTACATAATCATAATTCCTCGTCCGGGAAAAAAAAATACCCAGGGGAAGAGGGCAAATTTCCCTAAACTGGACAAGAGGCACAGTAGCCCAAGGTAGCAGGGTGCACAGCGCCCTAAAGGGGGTACAGGGTGAAAAGCACATCCCTCGGGGCAAGGATCACAGTACCATTAAAGGGGAGGGGCAGAGAGCGCACACTACCCTAAAGCGGCAAGGGTCATAGTTAGCACAAGGTTTGTTGTTGTTTTTTTTTTTCTTCAGACGTGTATAAATCAAATAAGGCGGAGGGTGTACATTGCAATTAAGTAGGGTCAGGGGCACTGTACCCCAATCACCGAGCAAGGATCACATAACCATAAAAGGGAGGGCCAATACCCTGAAGGGGCGTGGGACACAGTTAGCCGGGTGTGCAGAATCTTTAAGGGGAGGGTTCAGGGGCATAGTACTCCCAAAAGGAGCAAGTATCGCAGTACCGGAGGCTGAGGCAGTACCGCAAATGTGGAGGAGGGAGGTCACATTACTCGAAAGGGCCAGAGGGCACGAGAAGCCCGAGGATATACAGTGCCCTGAAGGAGGCGGGAGATCAGGAGCACATTGCTCCCAAAACGTAACAATGGTCACAGTGCCATAAAAGGGGCTGGGCTGTACCGCAAAGGGGGATTAGACAGAGGGTACATTACACTAAAATGGCAAGGGGCACAGGAAACCCTAGGGGCAGGGTGTGCAGTGCCCCAAAGAGGGGTCAGAGCACTAAATGGGGCAACGGTTAAAGTACCGATATGGGGCTGGAGTAGTACCAACAAGAGGAACAGGACAGATGACAAAGTGTCCATTGATATAAGCTCTTCCAATAGCCACAGGATTTGCAAGTATGCTACTTTTTACAGCAGTATAGAATATGAATCTTAGGTCTCGATTTTTTTTTTTTCATGGAGGTGCCCGAATATCCTTATTATTTGGACTTATTAAGGGAAAGATGTATTTTCTGTATTTTGCGACCTCCAAGAGTGCAGACATTTTTAAAACTGAGGACTTGATATTCGGGCAAAAAGCGTAAGCCTCCTAACACAAGTCCGTCCTTACGACTTTGGACACCCCATTCATTTATAACCTTCCATTGCATTGCTCGGTCTCTTAGTTTTTAATCTCAGTGAGTCATTTAAAGTAATGTAGGTAACCACATAAAACGTCAGCCATATCGGAGCTTTGTGCCTATATATATCAGCACTATTCTCTCATATACAGCTACTCACTCAAAGCCATGGATTTCAGTGTAGAGTGTCCTTGTAACGTGGGGAATAATGCCATTTCCGTCCTGATGTAATTGCATGCACACGTACGCAAAAGGGTTACGGCGGGGCGGGGGGGGGGGGGGTAGTCTTAAGGGCTGACTTCAGACCTGTATGGGGGTACTCAAAAGCCTCGCACATTTCTCCTACTTTTAATACGCATTTCTATCAACAGTAGTGTGAGGTTTAGAATTGTTATTACAGTACATGAAGGCAAACTCATTATTAGAAGGACAGCTATCGTCAGTTCTTTTCATGATTCTTCATTAAAACTTAGACGTTAGAGGGCGCTGTTCCCGTGATGACCAGGGATTTTTATGACTCGTTCATTTGTTTAGGTTTTTAACCTTATTTTTCATCTTGTGATATCATCTTTCGTTTTTAATCTGCGTTTTAGTGACCACTGTGTAGTGGTGAACCATTTTGATCAATCTTTTTAGCGCAGTATGAGTTTGTTTAGTGTTATTTCATTGGCTCATTCCTATTATTCCATCACGTATGACCCCCAGCGTTTTACGCGAACTTTGAGGGAGCCGTGGCGTCCCGTGCCAGATTGTCCTTGCAGATGTTAAGCATTGTGAACAAATTCTAGGTGAAGTTCTAACTCCATTTGCGAGATGTGTCACTGAACCTACCAGAGGAAACAGGGTTCTTGACCAACGCTGTTGTTCTGTTCTTAATTCTTACAAGTCCCTCATTCATCCTGCCATTGGTAATTCAGACCATAATGCCGTTCATCTATTACCAAAGTATCGGCAAAATCTATAAAGTATGAAACCTGTCAAAAAAGATGTGAAAGTCTGGGACAGATCACCTACTGACCGTCTGCATTCCTGTTTTGAGGACACAAACTGGGCTGTTTTCTGTGACATGTGTGAGGAGGATATTAATATTGAAACTGAAAGGATTAATGATTACATCCACTTCTATGTAGATCACTGCGTTCAAACAAAATCAGTCAAAATATATCCCAATCAGAAACCTTGGATTACGGAAAAGGTCAAAAAAGCAATGAAAGAAATGAACGTGTAAGCTTCTCAATGAATGTGTCATCATCTGGCTGTTCCGTATGCTGCTTTTTTTCAAAAGTCACTGAGAACACAGAAGATCCCTATATACGGGAATTCTGCTATTATTGTCCCTGTCCCTAGGAAACCCGACCTAAGGAACTGAACGATTATCGTCCTGTCGCTCTGACATTACAAAGTCATGAAGTGTTTTGAGTGAATCATATTAGAGCGCCTTATACTGAGACCACTTCATTCAGCAAGTGGATAAATTTCAGTTTGCATATCAAAATAATAAATCAGTAGAAGATGGGATGTTGTCACTTGTTCACTTTATTCTATGCCATACTGACAACCTTAACACCTACGCAAGTGCGACGTTTGTTGATTTCTCATCAGCATCAGCACCATGGTTCTAGAGAAGTTAATTGAGAAGCTCAGAAATCTGCAAGTCGACTCTGCTCTCGCCCTATGGATAATGATTTTCCTCCGAGATAGGACCCAGCGGGCGATAAGTACAGGAATCTCTTCAAGCCCGATGTCGGCAAGTACAGGCTCTCCTCAGGGCTGCGTTTTGTACCCCATCCTCTACATTTTATATTCTAACGATTGCCAAACAGATCGCGAGAACACAATAATTATCAAATATGCCGATGACACTGTCAATGCGGGCCTCATCAAGAAGAATTATGAGAGGGACTGTAGAGTAACATTGGACAATTTTCAAACAGTGGTGTGGTAGGAATTGTCCTAAACTCAATGAATAAAAAATAACTAAAGAACTTGATATCAGGAAAACGGAAAATGTTGATAAAAGATCAATCCCAGTGCATGACACCGCTATAGAAGTTGTATTCAACTATAAGTGATAGTGATAGATAACAGATTGTGTTGGGACGAACAAGCCAAAGATGTTCATGCTAAAGGGTTTAATGAGGCTCCATTTTTTGAGGAAGCTAAAGTCATTTCAAACAGAAAGATGCTCAAACTCTTCTACTCGACAGGGGTAGAAAGTTCAATTCTGTATAGATGTTTATCCTGGTATCCTGGAAGTATGAGAAAGAGTGACCAAATGAAAACTCAAAGATTACTGAATCAAGCTGGAAGAATAAGAGGGGAAAAGATAGTTGTTGACGTGATCTATACTCAAAGAATTCTGGGGAAAAAATGGAGAATATCATGAACGACTCTCAACATCCATTTTATTAATTCTATTTTTTGTTTACGATCTGGAAAACGATTAAAGTCTGTAAATTGTAGGACAAATCGCCATTTGAACTTTTTCCTTCCATTTTCCATACGTGTCTTTGACCAGACCCGCTGAATTGCCATGTTCTCAAATTGATAAAGCTAGAAGTCAGGTTACTTAGCTTTCTGATGCTTTCTGCTTTTTTAGTTCTTGCCTTTTAGCAAGTTTTCATTGTTTATTAACATTTTCCTCAAATTATATGACGCGCATTTTCCTATTGTTACAAAGAAAAAGAAAAGTAAAAACAAGAAACCATGGGTCAATAATAGAATCCTGAGACTGATCAGAATAAATGTTTTAAAAAGAATTGTTTAAGCCGATCTATAAATGATGAAAGAAAAATTGTAAAAAAAAATCTGAAATAAAGTTGTTAACTCTCTTCGTAAAGCCCGACAAGAATATTATAAGAATGTGTTAGAAATAGTATACAAAAGACAATACAAAAACAATAAACGAACTATTGGGTAAAAAGAAAAGTCAAATTTACTAAAAATTTTTAGAGTAACGGACAATTATTTTCAGAACCTTTAGAAATAGAAAATCAGTTTAATGATTATTTCACAATCATCAGAATTTTTTTTAGTGACTCAATGCCGCAACCTATTCATTATTATCAATTCTATTGTCAAACAAGTGTTAATTCTTTATTTTTTATCTCCTGTAATGTAAGTAAATATCTTAGAAGCAATGCAGGTTGTGGAACTGATCATAGAAGCTGTAGAATTGTCAAACGTATTATTCATGCCATTGTCTTGCCCTTAGTTCATGTATTCAATCAGTCTTTTATATCTGGTAAAGTACCCTTTAGACTAATCCACGTTTGTAAAAAAAGATGATCCCGGCAAATTTAACAACTATAAACCCATCTCTCTATTACCGTGTTTTTCTGAATTATTAGAGCGAATTATGTATAACCGATTAAATAAGTTTCTAAATAACAATAATATTTTAAGTGATAGCCAATATGGATTTAGACCGAGTTATTCATGTGAACATGTTCTTTTAAAAGTCCAACAAATAATACTACGATCATTTCAAGCAAACGAACACATAATAGGCGTTTTCTTATACTTATCTAAACCATTCGACTCCATGGATCACTCATTTCTTTTATTCGAATTATATCGATATGACATAAGAGGGATAGCATTAGATTGGTTTAGGGATTATCTTTCAAATGGAGTCCAACATACTTTTGTCCACGGTGTGTTATCTTCTTTAAATGTCTCTATTGGAGTACCTCAAGGATCGATACTGGGCCCCTTGCTTTTTCTTTTATACAAAAACAACCTTTCAGAACCATCTACCTCATTAACCTTCTATCAATTTGCTGATGATACTATTGTATTCTTCTCGTCTAATACTTTAACTGATACTGTTCGCGTTTTAAATAATGAACTAGAGAAAATATATGACTGGTTAAAAGCAAATGAGTTATCCCTTAATGTTGATAAAACTAAATGTATTTATTTTTGAAAAGCTAAAACTCATATAGAAACTAATATCACAAACACAGCTAGAATATGTTGTCCCTTAAACAATAATGATAATCTTAACATTTATATTGATAACAAACGTATTCAATTTAGCAACTCTGTTAATTTTTTTTGGTGTAATATTGGATAATTACATGGGATTTAAGGAACACATTTTAAATGTTTTACGTAAGGTTAATATAAATACCAGCTTAATGTATAACTGAAATACAGTTTGTTACCAAAAAAAATTAGTAACTTTATACCATTCCATTATTTTCCCATATTTGAAATATTGTAATATTGTATGAGCTAAAAAAATGCAACACATACTGAATTAGACTCATTATTCAAAGTTCAGAAGAGATGTTTAAGAATAGTTCATAATTCACACTATTTAGCCCCATCTGCACCTATTTTAAAGAAATTATCATCATTAACCATATATGATATAAACAAACAAGAAATCGCAACTTTCATGTATAAATATGAAAATGGCTCATTACCTTCCCCATTTTCACATCTTTTCCAATATAACAGTCAAGTTCATAATCATAATACTCGATCTTCAAATAAATTCTATTGATGGTCCGTTGAAACAAGTTTTGAAGCTAAATCAATAAGTTACCTAGGTCCCAAACACTGGAACATGATACCTCATGATATAACAAATTTGCAATTTCTATATTCTTTTAGGAAGCAGTACAAGATCTTATTAGTAAATAGTTATTAATCATCACAGTTAATTAATTGTTATGCTGCATATCTCCCCCATCCCCTTTCCCCTTTCTTTTCTTTTCTCGTTTAAATTGTTATTTATGTGTCTCTTTTTTCAAATTCTTTTCTTGCTGTATTGTTAGTATAACATCTGTATATTTTCCATTGTAAAGTATATGGGCAATCCTAAATTACAGGTTTTTTACCTTCGAGGAAAGCCCCGCAGAATATTGTATATGTGCATTTTATGTTATTGTAATATTATAATGTATTTCGATTTTATTTGCGAAATAAATGAATTGAATTGAATTTGAGCAAAGTGCTAATTTTAAATGTTTAATGTTAATGGAATAATTTAATTAATTTAATGTTTTTATTGTAAATAATTTAATGCATACAATAATTATTACTAATGTATGATTGAAATACTGTGCTAATTGTAATAATGCTTCCTTCCCATTCGTCTTGCCTTTTATCAACGTGTAAATTTTTAATGTTTTATATTTAGTAATTTTTTTTTATTAGGATATAATTTAATTTTAGTCTAATGTAATATTCTAATGCATGCAGTTATCGCTACTGATTTTTTTTAAAAACTGTAATAATTTCAATAATCTAATCAACATAGGTGTAATTTGTAAATAGTAACGGAATTTGTGCAATATGATAAATGCTTAATAGCGAGTTTCATTAATTTAATAATCTAAGTTCAGTAATGGTAATAATCTAGTCATTATAGCTGTACTTGTACTTAGCAATGGTATTCTATTATTTCATCATAAATTGTTTGAGCTATATGCCCTATAAGTGAGTTATTTAAAATGGAATTTGCAACTGGAAAATGACCACAATATGCCCTATTTTGTGTGCATGATATATATTTGTTGTTGTTTTTTTTTTTGCAACTAGAAATCGTCACAATGCTTCTCATGGTATAGCTGGAGCTTTACTGACAATGCATTTAAGTATCTATGAATACACGCTTCTATACTGTATCTGATATTTGACATTTTTACATTCATCTTTACTATTCTTTTATACTTCTCTGCTCTCTACTCCCCCCCCCCCTCTCTCTCTCTCTCTTGTGTACTTTTTCTTGTTCTCACTTAGTCCTTTCGCTATTATACTCGTCTCTCTTCTCTTATTCTCTTACATTCCTTCTCTTTGCCTTCTCTCTCGCTACACTTGATTTTCTGCATGTTTTAAATATTATGTTAGCAACTATGGTCACCATAGATGTTTGCCTTCGTGTTTTGTAAAATAAGAATCCCATGTAAAATTGTCAATTTTATTTTGAATTGGACGAATAAATGAGATGAAATAAAATGAAACAGGATATCTTTTGTTCACCTATGGTAACACGGTAGAGTGGCATCAAAGAATATATTCCTTATCCTTCACTGAATCATTCCATTGTGATCCAAGATTATTTAGGGGCGGGCTGCCAAGGGGAGTTGAGGGAAAGGGCAGGTCATAAAAACACGAGCAAGAAGGAAAAGAAGAAAACCCGCACAAAAACACAAAAAATATAAAAAGAATAATTCATAATGGGGGGGGGATAAAGTAAAAACAAATATGATAATAATGATAGAACATCTGCTACGTTTTCACTACCTACAGTAGTACAATAACCCTTATATGTTTAAGCATTACAGTCCATATGTTTGCTTCCAATTACCTCAATTGTCATTTAAGCATAACACTGCATAAAATGTGAACGTATGTAAATAAAAGTGACGGGAATGGACACCTCTGATAATGATTGATAGGACTATCGCATGTCTATGGTTCAAATAGCATGATATCAAGAGCAGGAGCATCCTATACTAAAGGCAAGACAGATGCAGAAAGTGGGTGAGGCCGTTTGCTACCCTAGCAAGTGAAAGAATGCCTATCACTTTGAAAAAGGGATTGGTCAGGATGGCCTAATAATGGGTCCATTTTCACATTGCTATTAGTAGATTATGTGTCCGACCGAAATACATGTGCATAATGTATGGGTTAGAATAAACAAGGTGGGTCTATTCATGCAAACACGGTATAGCTAAACCACTCCCTGACACAGGGACGCGCTACCCCCCTCCACAAAATTCCGCACCCTATCAAACAGAGTGCAAATTGCCCAGCCTAGCTGCCGCTTTCGTCGACGCTCGCCCGACCGAGCAGTCACTCCAGCAAGCAACCCGCATCCCATCTATCCCATGACACAGGCATGGGAGTGAAGTGACTCGCCCCATCACCAGGACGGCAAAGAAGGCGAAAACCGATGCATCTCTCTTTACACCTCGGCAAATGGTCTGTTCTTCTAAGTTATTGACTTTAACAGGTCATAAACATTTACACTTTCAAGAAGCCTGTCGTGATTACGCATGCGGTGCATGAATACAGTCATACTATGTTTATCCCCTGATAACCGAGGTTTTCAGTTATTCAGTGTTCATCTCCCATTATACTAATTTAAAGCTTAAACGTCAGAAAATTAGGAAGAAAAATGGATCTCATTCGTTGAATTTATAGTAAATGGAGTGAAGAAAGTGTAATCAACTGGTACAAACTTAATACTGGTAGCCTAAACTGCACGGGATTTTCTTGAAAAAAAGGGGGAATGTTGATTTGTAATTTCCTATACACCAAACCATTTCCCGTGTTCACGTATTCATTTGGAAAGGGGTAATAATCCAAGAATTATAACAAATATAACACATAAATTACAAATAAATAATGAAATAAAGAGCTATAGGTAAAACGTTTATTTTCCACTATGATATTACCGTAGTCTCTGCTTTTTATTGTCATGAATGTATCTGACTTTACAGTGAGAAATTAGTAGCCTAAACAATCCACATTATTGTATACAATATATTTTTTTTTAAATATATGTCTGTACATCCATGAAAGGTTTCATTCCTTTTTTATTCTTCGTCTGAATTCCGAAATTTAACCTTGATACCTACTGAAAACGAACCACCCACAAATGTGAAATGATACGATATGGTTGTGTCTTGCTTCCATTTTATTGCGAAATATCAACCGCCACTACGGAATCTTGGCAGTATTTCTACAAAACATAGATGTACATTAACCATATTTTATTTCAAATCAATATTATAACTAATGGTGTTTGGTCATTTATTTGGTTTGACCAACTGAGTAATCAAAGTGCAACCTTTTGATAGCATACTTTGGGGGCCGTTAATTTGGTTTAGCACCAACCGAGTACTAACCAAACTTCATTGTTAAGCCTGATAACCGACGTTTTGGGGTTGAAATTACTCCTTTAGATTATCCTTTTAGATTTTAATCAAAATATAATTGCAATTATATTTTGGACTAGAAATTAATCCTTTAGTGATTGGCCCAATGACCTTCACGTGATCATTTGTATTTTCAGCTATTTCAGAATGTTGGCATGAAGGTATACTATTTGGGAAATGATGTCACTTTTATGACGACATTTTCCAAATAGTATGCTAGTATACTATTTTCGAAATGACATCACAATACGCGAAATCTATGCGCGAAATGAAATATTCAGTGGGCATACGAGAGCTCGAGTGCGCACCATGAGTAACTCTCGCGGTGTCACGGCTACTGGGTTTCTCAATTTCTGATCACTGTGCAGTTCATCCGTACAACGGTAAGTGTCATAAAGTATTCGATAAGACATAATTATGAAATAAAAGATATTGACCATTTGACTGATTCATTTAGACAAGGTAGAAGCCCAAATCACCACAAGGCCGATTTACAATGGGGCCGTGTATCAATTAAAAGGAAATATGAATACTTGTCAAACAACAATAACATGCACAACATATAAGGAAATAAAAAACAATAATACATAAATCTTGATCCTAAACATAAAACAAATATACTCTGCCATAATTTCGAGTTTTTGGTTAAAACTATGGGCTTCGGTGCCTACAACAGTACCATTTGGACTACCATGGTCATGGTACTATTTCGGAGTCACCTCTTGCCCATAGTTTTAACAAGAAACTCTCAAGGCATAGTATATCTGTATATTATTTCACCCAATATTATGGTCATTAAATTACTAAATTAGCTATGAATGATTTTTAAAAAAATCATTGGATTATGTTAGCAGTTCTTATAAATTTTAAACTAGTGAAATTTCATATGTGAATTGATGTAACACTACATGCATATTTTTTTCTGTTGTAGAGATTTAAAAAAATATATAGTATATATTGTTTGTAAAGAAATATCTTACTTGCTCACCTTTGAAGTAACTTTTTTTAAATGAAAGCTCAGAAATGTTTGATGTTAGATTAAAAGGCCAATTAGGGCTTGCTTTCCCCTATTAAACTGCTTGTATAATTGGGAGAAGGCAATTCGAAATTCATCATTAATATTTCGCGATGAGGGCAGGGAATTAACAAGAAACTGAACATTATGGAGGATATTAAGCTTTAAAAAAAGATTCCCTAGCACATAGTAAGTTTAGTGACAAAAGCTATATTCATACCATCTGAATTCTTTAAAATTTGATTTGAATTTTGGCATTGAAAATGGTTACTACTTACTGATAATTTATTACGGTGACACTTTCTTCCACCGGCGCATACAATCCCCCTCGTGACGTCATGACCGAGCACCCAGGTTTCTGCATACGACCCGGCGTTTCTGACTTCGAGATTTGGCTAAGTTTAGTCGCTTAAATTCACCATTTTGAACTTGTTCTGTGGCTGAACGCCACTCATTGTTATTTTGGGGGCTGAATGCTTTCCATTTATGTGATTATCTCAATATTTGTGATCGTTTTCTTATATCAACTTTAATCAAATTCGAGTATATTTTAACTGCTTGTCGATGGTGTGACAAAGGGTTAACTACAGGAAATCACTTCTTAAGATCAATTATTCATTATTTTTTAAAACAAATATCTCGAAAGGAATTATTGATATAAAATAAAGATTAACTTATTTGGGGGCAAAAGTAGAGCAAACTTTCAATCCATTTCCATCGCAAAAGTATTGCAAGAATTCCTTCTGTATATATTGCAAATTTGCATTAATACGCGCGTGAACCACGTTTATGAACTTTTTTTAAAAGGATTACAATCTTGCTGAAAAAAAGTGTGAGAAGCAATTATTCAGGGCAGTATATAATGCCAAAATTCATTATTTGATACATTTTAGACAAACTACACTTTGCAAAAAACTATAAAGTTGTAGGAACAACTCTACGAACAAATTGCAACACATCAGGAATTCATTTCGTGATATGTTGTCAATTTGCATTGTATTACCTTTTTCAAAATTCTCTCACATACAGATGACTCAAAATTGCATAAAATTAGGCTGAAAAGGGGGCGGGAAGCAAGATTTAGGTAGAACTACCGAAAATACTTATTCCGTACATGTTTTACATATTACACTTTGCAAAAATTATAAACAGGATTAAACTGTAGAAATAACTAAATAACACGAAATTGGGAACATATCGAGAATTCGTTTCGTGATATATTGCTGATTTTTGTTGCATGAACTTTACGTAATTTGAATTGCATGTTGAAATGTAAAAGTAGAGAATAATCATTTCCGGCAGTGTAAAAACTTGAAATTACACTTTGTAAAAAAACAAAGATTTAGAAATTCTAACACCAAATTTGCAAAATACTACAAATTTCATTTCGTAAGAATTATGTTGGTAATGTTTTGTTAGTTTATTTGTTGATCTTGTTTTCTTTCGGGGACGGGTAGTAAGAGAGTTATATAAGATTCATGGTTCTTGAAAGACGTGATTTGTCAGTCTTTATGCTGCCACAATCATTACTACTAGCATCTTTATTTCAGCACTAATGCAATTTCAAAATAAGTACGAACAGAATAGAGCAAATAGAGTCAATCCTCACATTATGGGGAGGAAATTGGCAACATATCCCGAATGAATGAGAGAAGGATGATTTTTGCATCAGTTCTTTGCTCGAAATCAAAAGTTATTTTTGCATTAGCACGAAATCAAAATGATATTTTTTTTTCATTCACTCTTGTTCTGGTTATCAGAATTACTTTTTTCATATCAAGAATTCCCATTTGTTAAAGACAGGAAATCTTTTCTTGATATCAACATTTGCTTACTTTTTAAATCAAAGATTGGAATTCTTCATATCAAGAATTCCAAATTTAATATCAGAAAATAAGAATAGACACTAAAAGATCTTCTCACAGTTCGTCCACCCGTATCGTTTTCACGTTTTTAAAAAGCTGTTAGTATAGAGAGGAAGGCATGACGGGAACACTACTTCACACAATTAGGAGGCAAATTTGAAAAGTAATGATTACCAACAAATACTACGAACAAAATTACAGCAGACGGTTGCGATTGATTGGGGAATTTATTGATTCAGTCCTTCGATAAATGCACTGAACTGCAAAACTTTCAATGATAATTTACATGACAGAATAATACGTACATTTTTTGGGGGGGGGGGCTTGATTAAGGATGTATTTTTTTTCTGAATGTGATTAGGAATCCTTTCAGTCAAAACATAAAGAAATTTTAAGATAAGATCTGAATTACAAATTTAATGAAACATAATTGCCAATGAAATGAATGCATATTAAATAGTTCTTAGTAACACAGGATTGAGAAAATAAAGAGTGAAGTGATGCGGCATTAAACGGAATTGGTATTAACTGAATTACATACAAGATTTCATTTATCATGTTTATAGTTTAAGTCTGTTACACAAATCATTATGAATGGTATTTTGTCGCAAAGCCAAAATTCGAAACAAGGTTTCCTATAAATAAATCACAGCGTTTATTGGGCATTTAAACATTACACAGCGAATTCGTATTGTTTTAGCCGCATAATTCTAAATGTTAAATTTTTCTCAGTTAATAACAAGATCAATGATATTCCGTTGTATTCCTAAATAATCTGAAATGTACCTAGAGTAGAGACGGAGCTACGCCAAGATTGACACCAGTTAGCACTGTTGAAGGTCAAGAAACAGTCTTATCAATAATACAAGAAATATTCTGCATATATATGTTTGCATGTACTGCAGTGCTTGCTGTATTAGATAGCACCTGCACCGACTTAAAGGGGGGTTTCACACAACGCCGATTTAGATGCGGTTCACGACTGTTTGAGAACCGCCGTGAACCGTGTCCAATCGATGGCGGAAAGCATTTAAATGCGGTGTGAATACGATGTGAACACGGCGCCAACACGATTTAACGCGGCAGTACCACGTTCGCTGGCGGAAAGCCAGGGAACATCCCCGGAATGCAGTGGAGTCGACACGGAGCCTCCGACGCAGGCTGAAATTAGTTCATTTTGTTGCTGACTAGGACTTTAAAAAAACTTAAAAAAAAAAACAATCACTCTTCGTTACCTAACGACCACAAGGAAGATATGACTGGAGGATCATGGCGCTGTAACATGGTGTTATCACGGATTTTGCGGTGCCATTGGAGGTTGGCGTTCTTTACAGGGTCAACGGCGTTGTGAACACTCTCCTTGGCCTTTAGAGCACGGTCCAATTCAAACCGCCAAGATCGCCTTGTAAAACTGAACGTGTTTATTTTGGGGTGGTTCCCTGCGGTTCTCGTTTCTCAGAGTTCATGGTGGATGAGTGACGGATGACTAGGTGTTCGGTGTTAACACGTTCTTTGGCGGAGCATGGCAAATTGTCGAACCACCATGAACAGTCGCCGAAACCGGCGATGTGTGAAACCCTCTTTAGACAGCAAAAAAAATGAACCAATTTCAGCCTGCGTTGATGGCTCCGTGTCGACTCCGTCGCCTTCCAGGGATGCTCCGTGGCTTTCTGCAAAAGTCCGTGTTACTACCGCGTTAAATCGAGATGGTGCCATGTTCACATCGTTTTGATAACTTGTTAACAGGTTTTCTGCCATCGTTTGGTCACGGTTCACGTCGGTTCTCAAACCACCGTGGACAGCTATTTAAACCAGCGATGTGTAAAGGCCCCTTTTGTGGCAGAAAATCTTGGTAAAAGTCGGTGGCCTAGTAGCCAGCTCTTATCCTCGCTCTTTCCAGCTCTCTCTTCTCGAAACGCAGAGAATAGATGTATGTCCGTGATTGCGAGACTAGTCGACACGCCGCCTTTACTCACTCATGAGCATGTTGTTGTTTTAGCTTATTTATAGCCTCAAAACTTTTTTTGAAGAAAACATTCAAAGCTATACAATCAACTAAACAACTAGTCGGCGTGCTACAAGCTGCCCGCCATGACTAGTCTCGCAATCACGAGACGTTATCCTTGCCTTTGGAGAGTAGAGAAAGAACGGAGCGGCCCGCTATGACTAGTCTAGCAATCACATACGTAATTTGTGCGTTTTGAGGGGAGCAGTGGTAAAGAGCAAGGAAAGAGCTAGCAGGTCGTGATTAAAGGGTAGTGGATCAAACACTAGTGAATCATACGTGTACACACCCCCAACATCATGTCACTCCGTGTCGTATAGTTTCAAACTATATGACACGGAGTGACATGATATCATCAAATTGATGATATTCTAATCCTGGTTAAAAGCAAACAATATTGGTATGAAATCATAGCTAATTTACATTTCTTCTCCATTGGTAAAAGTAATGATAAAAATTCCACATACTTATACAATAACAGTCTTTATGTAAACTTTCATAAATGTTGTCGGTACACATATCCTAATTGTTTGTTCAAGTTTTTAAGAATATGACTGGAATTCCTTTTTTTTAATTCTATGCTAACAACATTTCAAAAGATTACAAAAGACTGAATCTATGCTTACCACCGCCACTGCACGTGAGTTTTTCCAACTAAAGTAAAAGACGATTACAGTGAACGGATGTAAGGTTCGACATGTAACAGTACCGGCAGAATACGGCTAGCAAACAAAACATTACAGGTTTTTTTTTTTTTTTTTTTTTTTTTTGCAAAACTTAACAACTAAGCACTAGCTTAGCTAAGAACTACTCGAAATAATTGGGAGTAAATAGGTGTAGCTGTTAAGTTGTATCATTCACCTATGACAGTCATCAAAATACACTATAGATGAGATATCTATATAATATATTTGATGTGAATGTCACCCTTTTGGGTAACTGGCTTGCCCAATTTGCTTGTCTGAATCATCCTATTCCTACTAGCGAGCGAAGCTATTCAAACTTCGAATCGTTACCAATTTTTCCCCCTTTTCTTCTTTCTTCACTTTATCTTCCTTCTCTTCCTTTTCGTTTCCTTTCTCTTTCCTCTTTTTCTTTTCCTTCCTCTTTTGGCAACAGAGATTGAACATTTGCCCACGGAAGTTTTTAGTGGGGAATGTTACACTCTTATAACCCCCCCCCCCCCCCCATTAGCAACACCCGCGCTTACACTCCTTACACTTGTGGTTCCTGGGGACTCGCCTGATATGTAGCCCTCGTATTTCCTGAAGACAGGTAGAAGGAAAGAAAAAATAAAGTTTGATTACCCTTTTCCAAGTGTCTTGAGTAGATAAGACTTTTGTTAATATTATGGTAGACAAGATTGAACTACAACCATGTCAAATAAGA
This sequence comes from Echinometra lucunter, assembly GCA_029962745.1. NCBI lineage: Eukaryota > Metazoa > Echinodermata > Echinoidea > Camarodonta > Echinometridae > Echinometra > Echinometra lucunter. The sequence goes on from JAPZVO010000077.1 coordinate 60,808, forward strand.
ATATTAGTGCTCTTTAATGCTTTAAAACTTTTAGCATTCAAAAATCAATTTTCTAACTTGGTCGCTACGCTCCTTCGCATATTAATTAGATGCACTGTTTCTCACTATTTAGAAATTCGGTCTACCATCTATGAAACAGGGTCAGAGGGGGCATTCCCCCCCCCCCCCCCCCCCCCCCCCCTTGACAAAACAATTTGTCGTGTTGCCTAATCAATATTGCATACCACGCAAACATGTTAATTAAGAATGAATTTTGCCAACAGAAGCATTTTTGAAAGATATCGGTTTTCATCATATATGGGCAATCCAAAATACATTCTCGAAACAATAGCTTATAAAATCTATTGATGGAGGTCACACGACTACGGCAGCGACATGTCGAGTTTTCGTTGAACTCGTACATTTGGGTTCAGAACTCAACTTTGACGGTTTGACCATATATGCATTTAAAAAAAACTATAGGCCTATTACCCTATTAACTGTGGACTATAAGGTATTAGCTAAATGCCTTGCTAATCGTCTAAAACGTTTTATGGGTCACTTTGACCAGTCAGGCTTTCTCAAGACAGATTTATTGGTACTAATATTTGCCTTATTCTAAATGTTACTGAATATGCTGATGAAAATGATCTACCAGGCTGTATTGTATAACTTGACATTGAGAAAGCGTTTGATAGTGTCAGACAAGATCTTTTATTTGGGGCCTTGAAACACTTTAACTTTGGAGAAACATTTATAGATTGGATTAGAGTTATTTATTCAAATAGAATTAGTTATGTGATGAATAATGGTTTTATGACTGATCGCATACACATGGAAAGGGGTATTTTCCAAGTTAGTCCATTTCACCTTACTTATTTTTATTTGTTATTGAAATGATGGCGTCTTCAGTACGTCAGAATAGTGACATTCAAGGATTTAATGTAGATAATCAGGAAATCAAAACGTCGTTATTAGCTGATGATACAGTTTGTTATTTGGATGGTTCAACAGAATCTTTTGATAACTTGTTTAAAATTGTAAATGTTTTAGTGAACTCTCTGGATGCAAAATTAATAAGAGTAAAACAGAAGCTGTCTGCATTGGTTTCAAAAGAGGTTGTAAAGATTTCCCTGCTTCAGGGCATAATATACCTTGGAAAACTAATTAATTTATATCATTGGGCATAAATTTTTCGTTGGATATAAAGTTATTATTTGATCTGAACTATAAGAAAAAATAAAACAAATTGAACAAATTGTTAATTTTTGGCGTGTGAGGAATCTCCCATTAATTGGTAAAATTGTGTGTTAAAAACTCTTGTACTGCCACGACTTCTTTTCTCAGTATTAGGTACCAAAATCCAGTAAGGATCTGAACAACATATTCTACAGTTTCATTTGGAATGGTGATAAGGATAGGGTGAAAAGGAGATTAATGTGCAATGATTATAGCCAATGTGGCCTTCGTATGATTGATCCATATACGTATGCCCTTGCTCAAAAGATGTTTTGGCTAAACTGTTTATTAGATAAAAACTATGATAGTGTGTGGAAATCAAGTGAATTGACTTTTTTTAAGAAAAAAAATCATGAAAATGTGTATATTCTGTGGATTTCTCATGCCCCACAGTCCATACTGAAAACTTTAAGTAATACCCAGTTGGCAGATTCCCTTCATACTTGGTATATCTTTAGAGAAGGGGCTTCAAAGGATATCTTTCGGAAGACTTTCTCAGCAAATGGGTTTGTCAATTATTATGGTTCAATATGAAGATACGGTCAAAGTCAAAGCAGTTTCTGCATTATGATGAATGGTATGCAAAAAAAATGTATGTAAAGGTATCAAATTTATTGAACCCTCCTTTACCGGGATACAAGTTATTTCAAGAATTGATTCTTGATTTCAATGTCTCTCATAAAGATAGAAGGAAATATACATTTTTGTTGAAAAATATACCAAATTCATGGTTAGAAACTACTAACTCCGAAGATACTGACAACGATATTCTTGGTTTTTGATAACCTTGTTCGAACAAACAAAATATCAAAATATGCATATACTGTAATACAAGACTCTTGTAACCCTGATAAGTGTTATGATTACTGGGAAAATAATTCAACTGTTCCACAAGATTTAAATTGGAATCTGATTCATAATGTGAACTTCATCTTTTTAATCAGTACTCGTTTGCGCTCTTTTTATTTCAAGGTCTTTCATAAATCCATTGCCTTAAATGACTTGTGTTTAAGATAAAGAGAAAGGATTCATCAAAGATGTGGAACGATGCTTGAATCAATTATTCATTTGTTTTGTGATTATGACATGGTAACCCCCTTATGGTATGATTTATTGCAAGTAATTCTTTTAAACCATGATAATGGTTTTATTTTGGATAATTTCAAGAAAATGTTTGGAGTTCCATCAGACAAATTTCTGTCCTTTATATTTCTATCTTTAAAATATTTCATTTATCTATGCAAATTCAAGAATATTAGACCAAATTTGAATCTTTCAAGGAACATATGAAAACTCAAAAAGAGGCAGAGTATTATGTGGCTAAGAAGAAAGGAAAACTCCATATCAACTTCAAGTAATGGAAATTTGATTTGTAATTTTTTGTGAAGACTGTTACGACCATATGCTGCATTTGTTAGGGTGAAGCAGTTAAGATGCAATCAAGTACAGTAGATGTTTTCTGTAATGACTACCAGATTTATATTGTTTGAAATGATAACTGCTTTTTTATTTCTCTTTTTATTGTTGATATTATTATTCATTCATGTTATTATTTCATTTTATTTTATTTGTATTTTAATTTCTTCTTAATTTGCTTTGTGTGTAATCGTGAAAATCAATAAAACATACGCATAATAAAAAAGCTTATAAAATCTATTGGCTACAAGAAAGATATATCAGACATTGGAAGAGAACTCTAGACGAAAACAGCGATGTGTATTGTAGCAAACTTAAAACTTTTAAGGACCTAGAACATACATACGACCTTGAAAGATATCTGTTATAAGACATTGATAAATCACACATTAAAAAAAAATCAAAATAGAATTAGCAACAAAATCAATGATAGAACGGGGAAGACACAAAACTTGGAAATAGATAAATGATTGTGTCCCATGTGCCAAATAGATGTAGACAGAATTCCAATTTATTGTGTGCTGCCCATACCAAAAGAAAGAGAAACCTTATTCCAAAATATGAAAAAATGTACTGCCCACCTTTAAAGATAAAAAAGGAACACGAAGCATTCATATACTTATTACAATATAACGATTATGATATGACCAAAATTTGTGTATCCTCAATTAGCAGTGTGTATAATGCAAGATTGAGCAGGCTTGGACCATAATAGTTAGACTTTTTATTTTTTGCCATACTTTTTTTCTTTTATACAATGCAGAATAAAGGAAGAGTACGGCAGGAGCTGCACGTGTTTATGTATACATAATTATTATGTCTTTAACTTATAGAAAATACAACACCATTATATTATTTTTGTATACCTTTACATTTTTTGTCTAATTTTGGTTCGACTTATTCGATGATTTTTTTTTTCGAATTTTTATACTTTTGCCTTTATCAGGTTTATGTTTATGTGTATCCTTTATTTTGTTTTGTATTGATCATTTTGATGATAATCCAAAACTGTGGATTTCATATCAATAAATTTGAATTTGAATTTTTTGCGATCAGTTTTCTGGTCGTGTAAAAGAGCAGGTTAATTTTAACACCTAAAGTTTCCCCACATTGTCTCTACATTATGCACATGCAGATATACGAGCTGTGTAGACTATCCCCTGTCTACCAGTGGCGGCAAGAAAAATGGCAGATTTTCTCCTTATTAAGGGGGGGGGGAAATCATCTTTAATCACCCCCCCCCCCCTCTCTCTCTCTCTCTCTCTCTCTCTCTCTTTTAAACAATAACACAATAATTAAAAGTACAATACGAATTAATATTTAGTGTTGAGAAATGCAAGTTTTCAGCACGAAATAATCCGAACTTTTATGCTTGCAAAAATCTGTTTTGCCCCCTCAGTGCGGCCCCTTCGCAAAACAATAAGGATAAATTATGATGTAAAATGCTGTCCAACGAGCTTTCCTTTGCTCTAAAATACATGGCCTGCACATTCAATTTATTTCGCTCCGTCGCTATGCTCCCTCGTAGATTAATGAAACGTTTCTTAGCGAATTTAGAAAGCGCGGTGTGACGGGGCAAGTGCTTCTCTCTATGCAAAAGAGAGGGCATTTCAGTTAAAAAACTAAATATTTCCAACTGAGCATGGCGTTCCCGAGTTGCATTTTGATAAAAGTGGCGTCTCATGATATAAAACAAACCCTGTCTACCAAAGGCGCCACAAGCTAGAGAGGGCGGACAGATGCTTCCCTTTGTACATGTGCTAGGGCAAATCAATTGTCGCCGGCCCCCTCATTAGCTCACACAAGACAGAGATGTAGTGATATACATCTACAGCGAAATGACTGACGTATAACTTTCAATATTTCACAACCTTCTCTCGCTTGGTGCTATGCTATCCTGCATATTAATGACGCCCACATAATTCAGTGTTCTTAAGCACAGAGAGATCCTGTATGACTTAATTGTCTACCGTGCTTTCTGAAGTCCAGGGCACATGCAGTCTTTAGTAATGAAGGCTGAAATTGTCAATACGTTTATTAGCGTTCCAGAAAGCAAGTACTGTAATAAGTGAAAATGAAGAGTTCATTTTAGGGGAAAAGGCGTCGGCCCCCATCGCGAAAATGTGCATGCCCATACGCTATTCATAACCCTCCCATTGCCTTGCCCAGTGTCTAACCTCTCACTCCATCTTACCATGCTACCAGCGGTGAACAAGTAATCCTGTTTCAGTACTAATGATGAAAGGATGGGAAACAATATCTATGATAACCATGATCACATAAAGCAAGTTACTTTTTTTATTTCCTTATAATGTTTTTTTTTAAACCTTGCAATTTTTTAAATATAAAGAAATATGTAAAAGGGGAGAAAAGTGCTTGTTCGGTGGGAGAGGTAGAGCTGTACGTTGGTGGTATTCAAACATTCGGGGTGGGCCCCCATAAAGGTTTGAGGTAGGTCCCAAAGAGTGTTTGCCCCCTCTAAGCTGGGACCCTTCCGGCGCGCTTGATGATAGAAATCTAGAGAGACTGGGGGATCATATTGACAGAGAGGGATATCGTGGTCTAGTGGATAACGCCACCGGACTGTGGATCACATGGTAAGCGGTTCGAGAGTCCCGCCTTGCAATTATGTCTTTTGGCAAGAAATGTATCTACGTTTATCACACTCCAACAAGGTGTAGCAAATGGCCAAGGCCATGACATCGAAGGAAGGATGTCAGGTCCCCCTCCATTCTCTGTACCAGTGGAGACACAACAGGCCGCTCCGAAATGGTTGCCATCCGTAAGAAAATGCATCTCCTCAACTCTAAAAATACCGTGGTGATACTCAAAAATATAAATGAAGCCTTTTCTGAGACTGAAGAGATGGGCAGACACTCTCTGTCCAAGTCATTCCGCAGTTTTATCACTGTCAACTCACAAATCAAGGATATAACCAAAAAAAAAAAGAATTAGGGCCTTGAGAAAATAAGAAATTGAAAAAAGAAAGCCAAATCGGTTACATGTAGGGCAATTATCCGGAAACCAACACAAATCCGTCATTAGTTAATTTCCTTGCGTTCCTTGTCAGCAATCGTCCACTGAGATGCGGTCTATGTCGGATATGGAAGGGTATAGATATTATAAACGGCTGTGAACTAATAAGCACCAGCCCATAAAGGCGAGAGTTCCAGAAAAAAAAAAAAAAACATACCAAGCGCACAGCGACAAGATTTCCCACAAGTACTCTACGGTTAATAATTAGAATAATTCAAGTTTAATTTCAAGTGCAAGTGTTTTATTTCTCATAAATAAAAAAAAATGCAAAATGGCACGAATATAACATTATTTAATTAAAAAACTGATACTAAGTTGGCAATAAATCCTAAGTACGTATACGAAAACCTGACATGATTATACAAGAAAATAGGAAGAAATCATGGGAAATATGGAACTAAAAGAAGTGTAGCTTGTCGAGCCGTTGGTCCCTCGGGGAGTTTAGATACACTTGCACATGATAAAATCATGTGTAATTATTTCAAAATGCTTATAAGAAAAAAAATGACAGGATCAAACAAAAAAGGAGAAAAGGCAACAAAAAAAGTGAAAACTGAAGGAGATGGAAGAGTGAGTGAGAGAGGGAGAGAGAGAGAGAGAGAGAGAAAGCATGAGGGAATATAGAAGGAAGAAAGAAGAAAACAAAATGCATAGGTGCGTAAAGAAGGTTCCACGTGTCTTTTACGAATCTCTGCCCTTTTCCTTCACATTTTCACCTAACTCTTCTTTTTCCCCTACATTATATTTTCTCTGTCATGTCTGGTTCTATATTAATACGTATTCACCATGTTCACAGTACAAGCTAAGTTTCATGGAAGCGGAGATACTTGATATCTTTCTGTATATCGTTCTACCTTCGCTACTTCTAAATCTATCCTCGTAAGACAAACCATGTATAGAGATCCATTCCCACATTCGTACTCTAAATTCTGAACTTAAGATAAAATTTAGAAATCTAAAATGATGGGGGAAAAGGAAGTTTTTATTACCTTGTCCGTTTATTCTCTTCGACTTTTTCCAGGCAAATATGGCGGCAGCAGAAAGCAAAATGCTGGCGATGATCAGAGGTACTGCTATCGCTACTCCGTTTGGCCGTTGCGGTTTGTCTGTTATGTCTGTTGAAAGGAATGTTAGGAGATATTTTGGCATGGTAAAACATTTGTCTACATCTAAGACTGTACCTTCACCGGTTCACATAAGCATATAAGTTGTCAAGGAGAAGTGATGAAAGTAGAGACGCATAAAGCAGATCGACATAGGCATGATACGTAAAAAGAACAGTGTTACGGATGTACTGCGGTTTAAAACATACAAGACATTTCATTCATGACATACAGAAATACAGCGATGTTAACTTTTTTCAAATGTACATAGCAAAAAAAATAAAAACTCTTCAGTAGCAAAATTTGTGACATGCATGCATCCATGGAAAAGAGAGTTCGGTAATATAATTTAAAAAAAAACACTTAGCCAAGTGTTTTTACCATGCTTACTTACTGTACTCATAATAAGCAAGCATTTCGGAGTAATATCACCTCTGAAACTCTGAATGAGATATGCTTTCTCACTACTTTGGAAATCCTTAAATTGCTCACTACCCCCAAAAAATGTTACTCTCAAAATGAGGGGGTGTCTGCTTGACACCCATTTAGAAAGATCAGACCATACAATGCGTAATTTGGCAGTGGGGAATCAGTAGGGAAACCACATCTTTGAATTAAAAGTCCATGTACTCCTTGCCTCGTTTGAGGGTAATAAACTGGAAATAATGACACAGTTGAAATGGCTGTTTATGTCATACGGCGCATTTGTTTGCTCTCATAACTGCCCTTTAGATTCAGTGTTAACCCTAACGGGGTCGGGGGCCTCCCAGCACCCCCCCCCCCCCCCCCCCCCGACGCTTCGCGCGATATGTCTGCATCGAGAAAAGAATTCAGGCGACATTCCATTACCTTTTTCTTTCGAATTGCGCGCATCTTTTGAGCGTAAATTCACGACGCCCTGGCACCCAGTTCTGAAGTTACGTAACATTTTGCATTTGCACGTCGGACCAAAAATTGCTCAAAAACGTAATGTTAGGTATAATTTCAGTAAAAGTTCATAAATGCAGGATTATTTTTGCTTTTAGATATTGAAATGAATTATTTTTTTTATGCTGTATATGATCGGAAAAGTGTCGCCGACAATTTTCGTTGAAAAAAAAAAAAATTAAAATCAAAAAGTCGAAAAACATAGAAGTGCATAAGAATTAAAAAAAAATTATATATATATATTCCAGAAGTGAATTTGGGTACCTTAATTTTTTAAAGTACATTTGCAAGACCAAAAATTAGCACATTTTGAGCTTCTTTTTTTCATTATTGATTTGGAGCTGAAATTCTGATTTTATGCATAAATTAGCATAATTAATGAAACGATATTATTTTGGGGAAATGAATACATAATTGTGTAGTTTACTTCGCAGGCAACCTGCTTGCCGATTTTCATCGCGATTGTGCTGTCGATGGGGGAGGGGGGGCTGGGAGGCCTCTCTGCGGCTTTATGAACATCCCAAAATATCCCGGCCTAGTTGGGGTTAAGTCTTACCTGGCTGGTCATGATCGAGTTCAGCCTTGAAAATTATGACAGAGCTATTAGACACTCCGTTTACAGGGAAGCCTTCAGCCACACAAGTAAATACTGTGCCATTCATTGTCTCGTTGACTCTCCCCGTCATGGTCAGTGTCTGATTAAAGGTACCGTCTCCCCGATCCTCGAACATCGACATCAGAGTGTAGTTCGATCCGACATCGGTTTTGTTCGACATCCAAGAAAGGGAAACATTAGGGTTTGCCCCCATTACGGAACAGCTGAGTTGGAAATTGGTTTGGTTATTGGGAACATTAAATGTTGTACACCGCGTTTCTCCAAGATCTTCTGATTGGTTGACTATGGCGGAGTGATCGCAAGGCTTGATATTTACGTAAGGCTTGCGTGCATATACTGCATTGTGAAGAAGGAAAAAGAAGAATTTTACAGAGAGAGAGAGAGAGCCAGAAGAGGGAGACAAAGAAAACAAGAAAAGTAGTGAACAGTAACATCATTATGATATAGGGGAATTAGTTCTAGTTGTAAACACTGTTCACTTACATTACTGTCCCCAAAGACTGCTTTTAATCAATGACATGTCCAGAAATAGTCATCCCAGTTTACGTATACTTGACCCCTTAAACTTACGGAGACCGTCCATCTCATTCACAAAAAAAGCTGGTCAGCCTGACCGTAGCCACAGGGGTAGCCCACAGGGCCTCCAAAAAGGACCCCAGATTCGAGTTGATTTTACCCCATCTGACATTATACATTTTAGAAGGAAGTTGAATGACTGTTCTATCAATTATTACTCACCAACTACCATAACCTCAGTACAATTCGAATATGTCCTCCCCGTAGGTACATCAGACACCTTACAAGAGTAGCGACCTTCATCCTGTACTATGACGGATGAGATAACTAGAGAGAAGTCATCACTGATATTGAAACGTCCCTCATCTAACCCTGGACCACTCCTTTTACCGACATTAAAATAAGTATCAAGGTAGGCGATAGTCATGATAGTATCTCCTCTGGGCTCTGTGTGGCCGTCTTCCTTCGTCCAGTAGACTCCGTATGCACTGCGAGTGTAGTGACATGGTAAGATAGCTGAAGAACCGTTGGGAAATGATATATATGCCTTTGTCCCTACCAGGTATGCAGGTACTTGTGTTGTTGCTGTACAAAATACAATGCATATATATTGTGTGGACACAGACAAATGGAAAGAAACAGGATTCATGAGACAGCAGTCTGTGTCACAATGTTGGAGAAAGGTGTCTTTGCAACATAGCAGGGCCCCGTTTCCATAGTTGCATAAAACTTTAATTTATTGTCTTCATCTACCATGTCAAGATGTGTAGGACGTTACAACATTTAATCAATCAGTCACGAAAGTAACATGAACGATTTTCTGTAAGAGGTCCATATACAGTGTGCCTTCGATGGGTTTAACAGAAAGATCAATAACAATACAAAAACTCTCACCTCCACCAGTACAATGTTGATAGTGAGGGCAATGGTATATCCAGCTTAGGCTAGACAAAAGCATATATGAAGCAAAATATTCAACATTAACATGATTATAATACGTTGATGATTATCAAATCATAGTACTAGGGAGTGAACTATGGGGGGGGGGGGTTATTTCCTTCTGAAATTTGTATTCTTTCATAAAAATCTATTCAGTGTAGTTAACTACGCCATAAGCCCGGGAAAGAGCACGAACCATTGGCGTAAATCCCGGGGGATGGGGATATATCACCCCCCCCCCCCCCCCCACACACACACACACACACACACACTTTTTGATAGGGGGGATGGCGTGTACAAATATATACCCCCACACACTCTTTCAGGAAGAAAATGATGTTTCAATTAATCACTAATTTTGATAATCTGTCATAAACGTCTATCATATTTTAGAATTTCTATTTGAAAAAATGCTATTAAAATACAGAAAAGTGGTTATTTTGGCTCGCTCGCTTCGTTCGCTCACAAAATAAAAATTAAAATGTGTTTAAGGAGGTCTGTGCGGGTGGGTGAGGGTGTGTATTTATACTTAAGTGTGGGTTCGACAGAAAAAAAAATGGCAAAAAAGTCGATCATCCCCCCACTCCTCAAAGTGGATTTACGCCGGTGGCACGAGCCCTTGCCCCCTCCCCTTGATACCCCACTGCAAAGGCTGCATTGGTTCCTGTGGAAAAGAACATTCTTGTTAAGAGAGGAAGACAGGCATCAGACATTTTTTCATGGGAAAGCTTTATGTTTGGCTTCACTTTTCGGGGAGGAGTGGAATTGCAAGGAGTGTCACTTTTCTTGAGTGCGGAAAAGATGGGGCATCAGCAATGCCACGTCCTGCCTTCCGCTATTTAAAACAAAATGACTGAAGAATCGATGAAATATTCTAACGTTGAAACACACCCTCCGTTTTAATCAAAAGACATTTAACCCTCCTCTATTTCCAACAGTTTACTGATTCTTCCTTTTCAAGACATTGTTTACATTTAAATTTCAAAATCTTTGATAGACGTGTGACATAGGCCTAAATAGCACTGTAATATCATGTATATCATATATTTGTTTTTTCCGCTATCGCTTGTCTTAGAATTATAACAGAGTTTAATAGAACAGAGCAACCAACTGATCACAATTCATGTAATCAATTGGAAAAGGGTATCGAATTCATCATACCTTGAAAATAGAAGTTCTTTTCATTTATTATTCATTATTGTTTATTTATCATTAAGGTCGGGGCCAAGGTATGGAAAAGACCAAAACATCCAAGTGCAAGACCTAATCATTGAAAAAAGGCCTTAAGACGCCTTAGTCAAGATAGATTATCTAGCACTACAGCAATTCCATTTGGTTCCAAATCCGGTAGCCATTGGGGACACATTATCAACCCTCTCTTCTTTTGTTATACCATCGCCTCGATAAAGGGCCCATTTTTGCACTTATTTTACTGGCCAAGCTCTTTTTTACGGTATACACTGCCATCACTCAACACAAGCTTCCAGTCTAAGAGTATTAGTAATATTATTATCAAAAAAATATTCATCTTTAATTGGGGGTGCTGTGCTTTGTTCGGATATCTTGCTCAGTAAATACATTGCATGATCTGCCAGAGCTTATCTTCCTGTTATATTTGCAAAATGTTGAATCCACCATCTTAAGGTAGGTCTACATTTTCATCTTGAAACTCTACAAGCTCTTCATGGATTAACCTAGTTCAAACATGTCAAAGGCCAACTAATAACGCCTGTAAACAAGCGTGGATATCTTTATCATCTTTGGTAGAATCCTGTCACAGCCTAAAGCGTAGGTGCAGGAAAAGATCAAAGTCAACTCAGACTTTGAATGCTGATTTGACTTATTATATGAGTTAGCTAGCATGCTTAATAAAAACATTAAATAAACAAAGGAAACGTTACTACTGTACAGTGTAACGGTGGCAGTCGAGCAGTGACGTATAAAGCCAAATATTTTTTTTAAGGGCGGGCTGCGCTATATTAGCATGGGTCTAGCAGCTGACAATTAAAAAAAGGGTCCTCGGGGAAAATGAAGAATAACAGAATAAAAGCGTCCAGTCGGCTAGATATTCAACATAATCCGATGTAATGACAATGCTGAAGAGATACAGCAAATGAGAAAGCCTCGACTGTGAAAATTCTGAAGCGGTTGCAGCCCCTTGCCCTCCTCCACCAGTACGCGAGTGGTAACAGTCCTTTGTGACAGAACTTACTGATCTCCCCTTGTAACCAAGATAGTCTTGAAAATGTGGGTTTCTGTTGGCCGTCAGCCCCTTCATCATGGACCTACTACCAACAGTAGTAGGTCCATGGTCATATTCACTGCATATTGGATGGTTATGAAAAATTATTTTGAATCGTAGCTGAAGCTATTCAGTCACTCCTCGGTGCTTGCGTTGAGCTCTTCAGAGAAGGGGTTGAGGTTTTTAAAAGAAGGTTGACCTTTTTACTGAAACTTGACTATCACGCTGCGCTTTCATTCGATTTCGGGAAATATTTGCAAGAGGTCCAGAAACTTTCCGTAAAAAATAACACTAAAACTGACTGATTATGGTAGGTGTACTGCCCATTGCCATTTCCTTTTTAAATTTGATATATACGATTTTGTTCAGCTTAAGACGCTGAAAAGTTACCATACGTGGAGACCATGACATATGCACAGTACAGCCAGACCGTTACTGCCTGGAAATCGCTCCTAATTAGTGTACAGATATGCAGCTCAACGGTCTACGTGCATATACGTAATGAGCACAAGGGACACGGGGTGTGCTTGAAAAGACAAATATGTTTTCACCTATAAAAACTGTACCTTGTCATCATTTTGAATGAATTATATGTCTATTTGAAGAAGAATAACGACTCTTTGAAAATATCAATTCAAAATAACCGTAGCTACATTGCCACATGAATATATATGACGTTCAACACAATCTTACTTTTCGTCCATTTTCATCGAGGTTATGTCGAAAATAGAGGCATAAAAACCTCTCAAAATGTAGGAACCTCATTATTCTCTATGATTTTCGAAAATTTAGGGGTTGATCTTTGTTTGGTATGGATATCAGGCTGTTTTGGTTATTCGAACGGGTCAAGTTCACAGTTTTAGAAAATAGTTTCAAATTATGAAGAAATACGGTACGAAGATTTTCGAATGGTTTCCGATCACTGGCGTAGCCAGGAATTTTCAATAGGGGGCCAAGGCGAGGGTGTGGGTCGGGGTATTCTACTCCCACAGCAGGGAGATTTTGGAAAATTAATGCATGATAATAACATTTTCTGCACACTAAAATTCAGTATTAAAATTATGAGAAGTTGTATAAGGGGGGGGGGCAAGGCAATGGAGCGAAGCGACCAAGCGAGGGAGGGTGTGGGAGAGGGGCATCCCCCTCCCACGGTAGGGCGATATTGGAAATTCGAGCAATTCGGGGACCAAGACGAGGGAGCGAAGCGACCGAGAGGGGGGGGGGGTTGTCGGATGGGGCATCCCTCTCCCACGGTAGGGAGATTTCTGAAAATTTGAGCATGAAAATGACATTTTCTGCACACTACATTCATGACAATTCAGGATAAAGGGGCATCTTATCGGGCAAGTGGCATGTATGAGGGCCAAGGCGAGGGAGCGAAACGACCGAGCGGGGAAGGGAGGGAGGGGGCATCCCCCTCCCACGGTAGGGATATTTTTGAAAATTCGTTCTTGAAAATGGCAATTTCTGCTCACAAAAATTCAGTATTAGGGGTAACTTACATGTATATGAAAAGTGGCATATTTACGTTTTACTTTCATTTAGGGGTAGGGTACGGGTAGGGTAAGTAATATGAAGTTGGCTCGGTAAAAGTTGTTTTCTCTTTTGTTTAGTATCATTTTTTTTTATTTTTCCATTTTTTGGGGGGTCGCCGATCAACAAGGGAGGGGGAATGACCCGTTGTGCCCCCCCCCTTAGCTACGCCAGTGTTTCCGATCACTCCTGAGCGATGCTGACTTAGTGGATGACGTAAAGGTGAACGAACTTGTTGACTCTGAGTACGACAATTTGAGTACGAGTAATGCGACGTGAATGTGCGGTTTAGCTCACTACCTAGAAATCCTACAACAAACTTATCTTGTCTATATACCCCGTGCTAACAGGTACGGAGTATACGAAGTATGTGTGCTACAAGCACAAACAGAGTAGAGTACACATTGACAAGATTGACAAGGTACTGTAAGGATGAACATTCGGAGTGACCCAATATCGAGTTCCCATTTCGGGTGAAAACATTTTTTTTTTTTTTTTTTAATTTTAAAAGCGAAATTCACTGTTTTCCTTTCGGGGAACCTAAATTTAGACACTTTATTTTGTAACTTCAGACATCGCCGAGTACGAATCGACCTCAATTTTTTTTTTCTTTGTTCGAACGGGTCAGGTTCATAGAAACCAAATTTAGTTACAAAACTAGGAACGAAAACTTTCAAAAATTTGTCTTCTGTTCATGGCACTGTCAAAACATCAATTGTGCAAAATTGTATCAAAATCTCATATCAAATTAAAGAAAAATTTCTAGAGATTGACTTATCCAGACATGGATGCTCAAAAACCGGGCTTGAGCGAGAAAATTGGGATTGGCGTCATCCCTTGCAATATCTTCGTAACTTCTCACAACTTCTCGTTGGTGGATGTTCTTCCCTGAGCTAAAGAGGGCCGCTCGATAACAAGGCACAAAATGCTCATTAGCGAGCGCGCAGCGGGCTGACTGAATAGAGATTTCCAGAATGGCAGAGGGCATTGCATTTATATGAACACGAGATGCTGCACAAATCATACAGTCAGATCTCCGATATGTCAGGAAAATATCGAGCTACTCTGCGTTTCTTTTCGACCATTTTTACCTGACCCGGGAATTCGGGCAAGTTCACGTCATTCTTGTCTCCATTCCACCAAAGCAGAAACCGACGCCACAACAGGTTCTATTCTGGAAAACCATAGTATCCATGGAAACAGCTGCGTCCCCTGATGCGCCCATTACCATCCTCGGTGATTTTAACCAGTGCCATATCGAGGATGCGCTGCCCAACTATGAGCAAACAATAGATTGTGCTGCTTGTGGTAATACCGTGTTGGACCAATTCTATTGATTTGTCCAAGATTCTTAAAAATCAGTTGCACGCCCAAGCATATAGGGAAATCTGATCATCTAACTGTTCATTTACGGCCGAAATACCAACTGATAATCAAAGGAGAGAAGGTACAGGTTAAGAAATTAAAAATCTGGGATGAGGCTGCAATCGAGAATCTTCAAACGTGTTTTGATTTAACGGAGTGGGACATGTCGATTTCAAGTGCTGTTAACCTGGATGAAGCGGTGGAAATTGTAAATGCTTACATAATATTTTGTCAAGATTTACATGTTTGTAATAAAACTGTCAAAATATTTCCAAAGCAAAACCCTGCGTTAGGAAACAATTAAAAGATTTGTTAAAGAAAAAGAGAATTAGCTTTCTAAGAAACAAGGAGAATGAAATGAAAAATTTGAAAAACGAAATTAAGATACATATATAACTGAGAAGCAAAAACGGCATACAACAAAAAGCTTGAAAATGCATTCCGATCAAATAATACTAGAAATGCATGGAAATGTAAGCAGACATTGACAGGGTGCAAAAAGAAACAAAATACTGAAGCGAGATGGTTGCATATATGATTGAGGTGAGATGAAATGAGAGCCAATTCCACTTAACGACTTTATGCGCGCATGTGCTTACCCTTGCAGGTCCTCCAAAATAAAATACTTCCAAATATTGCACAATCCAGTTTCCAATATATACAACAATCAACATAGATGTTATCACGAAACATACTTGGGTAGCACAAGCGAGATTGGGGATTTCTCTGTGTCACGAGCGGATCGCTCTAATGAATTATCTTGTCTATCTACAGGTTACTTAACCACCCTGAATAAAATGCCAAAGAATACAAGAAATAAATGAAGTGTTGAGTTTAATGTTACTCAAATAAGATTTGTCATTATTCGTGTTGTTTACAAAACAAATGGAATTCACATGAAATATTTGATACAACAGCACATATTAAAAGCATTATATGGAGTTCAAGTAATTAATAGGTTGTCCAGTTTGCGAATATATAGTTCAGACTGTCCAGTTAAAGTTTATAAAGTTTAATCGAACCGAATACGGACGAGGGAAGAGTTAGAACATGGAAGAAACTATCAACTGCGACGATACTTGACTTCGATGACGATGACGATCGCTGATGACGGCGAGTGACGTCACGATGAGCGAAGATAAACGAAAAGACGAACCCTGTCGATTCACTATGCAGCTAAGCTGAACTGAGGAAGTAGAGCCTCAGCTCTGGGTCGAATTGCGTGTCGACTCCGACGACAAACAGTTAACAGCAACCACCGACTTGGTGTGCCAATCATTCCCCTGGAATGACCTTGTGACTAATGACCTTGACTTAGGTCGGCCAACGATGTTGACCCTATGGTAACCGCCGTCTAAAATAAAAATAGATCATAGACTTAACGGTATAGGTCCTAGCACTAATCTATTTCTAAAACAGAGTTATCATACTAGAAATTCTGAGCAATCTTATAACATAAGGCTCTCTTTTAAATAGACAATAAAACATTACTGAAAACTGCAAAATACAACTTGTATTTGTAATTACTTCAGTATAAGCGGCTATTCTTTTTTTTAGAGTATCAGTCAGCTTATTAATGCATGTCATTTAATGAAAAATGGCTTCAAATCTATTCTTTCTCACTCAAACAGAGATGCTATAAGCAGAAGAAATAACATAAATGTTATATAATGTATAAAATATGTATCATTACTTACAATTCGGCACCGAGGAGAGGGGAAACCGCCTTAGCACTGGGTTGGCACCGCGCCCTGTTCCTTGTCTAGGAACCACCCCCAAAACCAGACCTCTCTCTCCAAAATCAAATGTCAGAGTGAGCTGTCTGTGCCCTTTTGACTAGCACACCCAAAAGAAATATGTTACACAAAGAGTCTGCAATTCTGTACACCTGACAAACCCCTGCTCTTGCTACTATGACTACATAGCCTAGTACATGTACATGGACTTAAACAAATGTACACCTGTACATGGACTTAAACAAAGAATTTGAATAAGATCCTACACTCTGATAGAATATAAGAGAAATAAATTGAACAGCTTTTCTGTTCGAATCTCCAAGTGAAATGCAGGAGGTAAAATAGAATTGATAAGAATTTGTTGAAGGTGAAATAAAAAACAAATTCAGGAGTGGAGAGATGCCATTCCCAAATTAAGTGTTGACTCGAAGAGAAAACTTGAGAAGTGTCGAAGAAGAATGAAGATGATACTTTTCTTGAAATGGTGAAGTAGGTGAATAAAGAAAGGTACTGAAAATGGCAATGGAATAGTGAATGACCTGTGATACTGTGTGGTCGCTTAGCCAGGAATCACTAGAAAGTAAGCCTATTTAAAACTAAACTTCCATTAGCGGTGAAATGGTAGCAAGTTTAGGACAACTTTCGAAGAGAGATGGACAAAAGAAAGTAATTTCCTCTGTAATTAAAATGTACAATAGAAAGTATTTCTCTCTAATTGCTTTTGTGATGCAGTAACTAGAAATGAAAAATGAAGAAGGATGAAATGAGGAAAATACTACAATACTATCCCAGATTTTGCAGGAGGTAATTCGCATGACATTGCCAACGACTTGAACAGATTCCATGTCCGTTTTCATAATGAAAATTTTAAATATTAGATAACTAAACAATGTACAGAGTTGAGAAATATAGATTTTTCGATCGCCTTTAACGCCAAGTCCATTATAGATAGTGTTGTGTCATTCAGTTGTGTTGTTTGGTACGAGGGTTGTAGGAAGAAGGACTTTTAGCAAACTTCAGAGAATCACCAAACAGGCAGAGAAGATCACAGACGAAACTCAAAATTTGAATGAAGCATGCGAATCTAAAATAATTCTACAAGTAAAGCAAATAATGAAAAACGAAAATCACCCACTCTTTCTTTGTTATGTTTTTATTCGTTCTGGTAAACGACTTCAGTGAATGAAGTGTTGCACTCAACGTTCTCTAAATTCCGTTGTTCCTTTTTCTATCCGCATATACAATCAACATGCTACCTGAATTTTACATTCTTTACCTATGTAATATTATTTCTGTAATCGTTCCAGGCCATCCCGTTCACTCGAATACTTAATGTAACGACCCATTCACCTTCTTTACATGTGTAATAAAAATATTCCGAAGGATTTCTATGTCATGGAATATGATATATATATATATATATATATATATATATATATATATATATATATATATATACATGATATATGTTGCGTATGTAAAGTTATTTTGATTTTATGTTTGTAAATGAGAGCAAAACCAATTTCCAACTGGACAATAAATTGAAACTGAATGTGAATTGAATTGAATATTCATTAACTTTCAAGAATATTTTGTCTTCTGCATTCACTAATTCACTAATTATAACATACAGTATTTATCTCATGCGAATTGATGTATTCTGGAACTTTGTAATTTTGCTATAATGTAACTTGCTTTTTTGATAGTTAAAGATGTAAATTATTATTCATAAACATTTGAAGACTACTCCCTTTACACATTCGATTTCCAATGATACATGCAGCATACTTCGGATTTTTACATTTCTAATGGTTCGTTTTTAGATCGCCCTGAAGAAGATTACATGAGTACATGTTAATCAAAAGCTATAAGCAGAATAAAGAGGAATAAAGAAGCTATACAACCCGTTCTCTAGTCTATTTCTTCCGTTCCCATTATAGACCTATACAATGTGTAAATATGTACAGATATATGTACCTGTATAATAATAAGAGTTCTTCTAGGAGTCCAAGAAATTACAAATATAACAAGAATAAAAGGAGGTTCGTAGTGGTGCATGGTATAGACCAATTTCACAACGCAAGAGGGCAGCAGACTGTTCTACACAGTTCGACATACTGCGGTGGGCGCTCCAACTTTTACAGTACACAAGTCAATAGCGCGTTATGTGCATTCTTTCGATTTTTTGTCTATTTTGACCAGTATATGCAAATTTATTTCAATATTTGCAATGAGAATTATCAGGGAAGTTCAGGTTGCAGCTGTGTGGTGCGCAAATGCCACAAGAATTAGAGAAAGTTTAAAAATTGGAAGCTAACTGAGTGCGAAATTCACTCGCTTTTGACTCATGAAGCCTGTTTGTGTGAGAAGCCGTCCTCCCTACATAGGTTTCCGTAAGCAATGTGAAGGATTTCGTCGCCAGTGGGTAAAAACATCAACAGAAAGGACTTTGAATTCAAGAAACATTATCATTATGTACTTTGGCGTAAAATTTAATGAGTGAAAACATGACTTTGTAAACATGGTAAGATTTAGGGCTCCCGTTTACTACGGCTTCTACGTTGCAATCGAACTTTTACTGACAAAACTAAGTTTAAAAACCATCGAAAGTACAAAAATACATAATACCTTCATCCGTCAGATATCCATGCTTTATTTTATTGATCTAGAATAAAGTAAATGGAACAATCTCGGGGCATATCTCATGTCTTACATTCATTTTGTACACAGAGCCAATCGCGGTCAGCGCGCTTGCCCACCGCAGCAATGGCTTCGCCGATAGAGGGCCAAATACATAAACCGGAGGTGAAATTGGTCTATTGAACATGTGATTAGTAAAGCAGCTAGTAGGATTATTCATTAAGTCGACAGTCGACGGCAAGTTGTGAATCCCAAAATCAAGCAACTAGCGCCCTGATCCTGTAAATCTAGTTCTCACGAATGCCATCGATCTGTTGCCAAGTGTGGGTCGCTCTACTAGGCTATTAATGGTAACACCCATATCCTGCAACAGAACCCATCCGACCGACATCTCTTCAAAGAGCCATCCGCTGGTTACATACCAGAAAGACCGCAGCCTGAGACAGCTGGTCCTCTCTTGGTTGGTACCAAATGCGCCTAATGATGACCATCACACTTTTAGCATGTTTAAAATGTAAACTGAATTTTTTATCCTGTTGGTTATTTCTGCTTTGTACAGTGTTGATAAGTATGTTAATTAGAACTACACAAGTTGTTAGTGAAAGTTTTAACCATTCGTTGGTTAATTCTGTGTTTTCTGTTTTTATATGAAACTCTTTTTGTTTAGCTTAATGTTAGGAAGAAATAGATCTACAGTGTGATCTAGCTTTCTAATCAAAACGATTTTGGAAGTTCATTTATCTACTCCAATTATAGTTTTGAGAGTGAAGAGTTGATAAGGAGGTGAAGGCCTAGGGAAACTGACCAAGAGGAGTTTGGAATGTTTTCCCAATGGCTTGCTTACTATTCCTACTCGTACATCTTGACGGTCGGTCTGTTGTGGTCCGAGAGACCGTCACTGCTTGTTTGACAATGTTTGAGGGCCGGTTGATCAAAAGAGGTGTACAGCACGTTCGTCAGTCAAACACCTGTTGTATATGAGAATAATTATTGGTTCTAGCTGCAAGTTGCTCAGGACTTTTGTTTTTATTACCGATATTTGGGTCACCATAACCTCAGATTCGGGAAGGAGGGTGCCCGAGTTTCGACACCGACGTTTTCTCCCAATATTCGTATTGGGGATTTCGCGAAGAAGGGGTGTCATATATAAACATTATTTTAAACATTATTATATATAACAAATTCAATGTCAAAGATTTTCTTTCTTTTAGGTTTCTTTTTTTAGAAATTGGAAACAGTTTTGTGCATGGGATTCAAAAGAAAAAAAGTTGTGGGTTGTTTGTTTGTTTGTTTGTTGTTTTTTATGTGTCTTCAGTAGTTCTTTTGTTCGCTTAGAGGGTTTCATGCATGTTTCATTTTTAGTACCATTTTCGTAGTTTCAGTATGCTAGATATGAAATATCTTGGATAAAATCACAAATTACACGTCGTCCAGTGGTTATACTTCAAGATATCGATGGATTTTCATCTAGTGATGGATGACTGACACAGATATCAGTATTGAAGGCGAATAGCGCCATCTCATGACAAGATCTGTATCAGTCAACAAAATGGGAAGGTTTCAAGGTTTCACGTGTACTCAAATAAAGCTAAGAAGGGTTGGCATGATAGACCCCCCCCCCCCCCCACACACACACACACACATATACATACACACACCAAGCACATACACACTTTTGCAGAGGGAGTGGCATGTACACATATACCCGCGCTTTTCAAAGAAGAAATAATTTTTAATCAATTAGTTGATGATTTTTTTGGTAATAAAAATACATCATAAACTACGCTAATATGTAGTAAAATTCTAAAATGTTATTGAAAAGCAAATATGGGATTAGAGCGCCGATGTATATGCTTGGTGTGGGCGTGTATACTCGTTTTGAGCTCGCCTTGGAAATTTCAGTAAAGGATTTCGATCATCTCCCCCCCCCCCCCCCCTTTCCTTTCCTCGAAACAAATTTACGCCTGTGTTAAGGTAGGGTTAATTAGAGTACCTTCTATCTTCCTTTTATCTTCTGCTAGGAAATTTCGATACCAAAGCATAAACATTCAATGCAAAAAAATATAGTTTATTGTTAATTATCTATTTTGCTTAATAGCACTGGCGGAAGAGCATTTAGTCTCTCTCTCTCTCTCTCTCTGTGATAAGGTTTGTTTGCACTACAAACTATCTAAAGATTTGATTCTTTCAACTATTCACGGGTCCGTATAAGCGAACTGCATATACTGATGTACAGACGGTGATTATGAAGTCAACTCCAAAGGGTCATCATTTCAGGGAATCCAGGGAAGAGTTTTAAGGTTATACAATCAGCGGTCTTCAGAACTGTACTTATTGAAAGAAGGCAAAGGCTACGTAGCAGTTATAAGGTGAGATTCATAAGGTAAAAACTAGATATTAGTTTAAAGTTTCTGCATTCAAATTAATGTTCGAGTTGTAGTCATGATCATTAAACCAACACATTTGCTTTGCAAAAAGTAGAAGGGCACTCTCAGGGGGCAGGGGGCACAGTGCCCCCTACTTTTCAAAGCACCCAAAAATTGCATCCAAAAAGCAATACATGTAGTATAGTAAACATAAATTATATTCATTTTTATGAAATATAAATGTAAGAAAAAAGAAGATGACAACACATTGAATACAAATTTACTATCCGACATTTCTATTTTATTTCGGGTTTGGTTCTTTTTTTACGTAAATTAATGTGAACTCATACAATTTATATACGATGCTTATGGAAAGCCCATGATTCGTGTCGATAAAAAAAAAAAAACATGCCATATCAAAAGCCATTCCCGACACAATTCTGCTCTCATCCAGGGTGACTAGAACGTCCTGGATTTTAAGGGACAGTCCCGTATTTGAACCATTTGTCCCGCGTCCATGGGACGCCGTTTTGTCCCGTATTTCAAACAACCGCTTGGAACAATGGCATATTTATCCATAAATAGAGGTATAATGTACTATAGACTACATGCAATTACTGAAGCGCGCGAAAGCAGAAAAGTTTCGTAATTACTTTTTGCTCGCTCGCTCGCTTCGCTCGCTCGTTAAGTTTTGAAAGTAGAATGTGGCCCTCCTACCCTGGCCCTTTCCTCGCAAAGGCTACGTAGCAGTTATAAAGTGAGATTTATCAGGTAAAACTAAATATTGGTCTAAAGTTTCTGCATTCAAATTAATGTTCAAGTTTCAGTCATGATCATTAAACCAACACATTTGCTTTGCAAAAAATAGAAGGGCGCTCTCGGGGGGGCAGGGGGCACAGTGCCCCCTACTTTTCAAATCACCCAAATATTGCATCCAAAAAGCAATACATGAAGTACAGTAAACAGAAATTATATTCATTTTTTATGAAATATAAATGTAAGAAAAAAGGAGATGACAACACACTGAATACAAAGTTACTATCGACATTTCTATTTCATTTTGGTTTTTTTTTTCAAAAACATAAATTAATGTCAACTCATACAATTTATATACGTTGCTTGTGGAAAGCCCATGATTCGTGTCGAAAAAAAAAACAAAAAAAAAACATGCCATATCAAAAGCCATTCCCGACACAATTCTGCTGTCATCCAGGGTGACTAGAACGTCCTGGATTTTAAGGGACAGTCCCGTATTTGAACCATTTGTCCCGCGTCCATGGGACGCCGTTTTGGCCCGTATTTCAAACATACGCCTGGAACAATGGAATATTTATCCATAAATAGTGGTATAATGTACTATAGACTACATGCAATTAATGAAGCGCGCGAAAGCAGAAAAGTTTCATAATTACTTTTTGGTCGCTCGCTCACTTCGCTCGCTCGTTAAGTTTTGAAAGTAGAATGTGTCCCTCCCACCCCGGCCCTTCTCCCTCTTTGTCTGATTTTATTTCATCCACATATCTTTCTCTCTCCCATACCTGCCCTTTCCATCTTGCTCACTCTTTTTCTCCCTCCCGATTTAGTTCCTCCATTTTATTTCAAAATGTATATCTGAATTGCTTTCTTTTTTGTAAATTATCATGATTTAATGTCAAAATGTATTCCAAATTCTTGTATTTTAATGTAATGCCTCAAAATTTAAGTTCATTCCATGCAATTCTCCTTGCGCTGCAGTATGGATTTTGATAAATTACCTTTTCAATCAGTTAAAGAGGCCAAATATCAAATGGCAAAGGTATAAGGCTAAATTGGTGCACCTTCTCCCTCTCCTATCACTGAACTCCACACTACTTTCAGTGTCTCTTATCAACAGAACTAAACCCGAGAAAAATCCGATAAAGAGCTTGAAGCTATAAACTGCCTGAGAAAAGGCCTATTTTCTATCTATCAACCACTACAACCTTCGAGAAATAATGTTGAAAATACCACCCCTTACCGAATCCAAGTAACTGTGCACATAACACAATTACTTGGATTCGGTAAGTAATTGTGTAAATAACACCAAAACTTAACAACATATTAAGTACAGATCCGATGTGAACAGGTGTGGTTTTTTTTTTTTTTTTCATTCTTACTAAATTTATTCAACATCAATCAACCAAGGATCACTTCCTAAAAAGAATATAGGATTTAGAATCAATAGAAGAATATACATAAACATCTTCTTATCCGCTGGAAGAGATGGGAAATACGAATCAATCAACAACTTCCCTCTAATCTAATCACCCTCTTTCCATAATGAGGAGGGAATTCCGCTGAGTAAGTAGCGCTGGTTAGTATCAACTTTTCGAGACGATAATGAAGCCGATTCTCATAAATATTGATCGCTCGCTCGCGATTTCTCTAATGTGCCTTGCCCTCTGAAGTCAAGGTCAAATAAAGTCCCGTATTTCAGAATCCAAAATCTGGTCACCCTGCTCTCATCGGGCACAAAAAAGCTTTCGAAATTTCAAAATTACTGCAAACGGGCAAAGAATCAAAATCACTTGACCAAATTCAATGATCTCTGTATCATCCTCCTCGGTCGAACATCCTTTATCCACTGGTGCCATAAGGCTATCCACTTTTTGAAGGAAAAGTACTGACAATCGGCCGTTGTGCTTTTGGGGGACACCGAGTATAGCAAACGAGAGAGTGACGATAGTGAATTTATATGACATTTTGACGAAATTGATGGTAAAATGAAGAAACTGTCCATGCAATCTGGCGGTAGTAACCGAAGATTATGATGATGATAATCGGAATTATACAGCGTTTTTCCAGAGGTCAAGGCGCCTTGGTCAATGAACAAAATTAATTCGGAATAATTGTAAAGGTATGATTTTAACATGCTTTCGGAATAAATGAAGTGAAGTGCTTTTTTAAAAAGTACATTGAGCCTGTTCCAAAGGCGTGGAGTAGTGAACGGAGAGAAAGGATTGCAGGAATGCCCTCAACAAAATTAAGCATGAAATGTCCAAAATCACAAACTCTCTTGACGGGATAGAATGAAAATAATGAGAAAATGGACGGGGGAAAAAACCTACAATACCGTTACATTTATTACTTTCCTTTTTCTTATCATCTTCGTCATCATATTAACATAATGATGATCCAATGAAAAATCTACACATTCTGACTTATAATGTTCAAAATTAAGGTTTATCTAATCTTACCTGTAAGAAATACCACAAAGATTTTCAGCAACAGGACGTAGTGTAGCGTCATCGAATTCCTACACATTCTGCATTCATAATAGGAGAAAAGATCATATTGCCAATATAATGTATAGGGTTTTGCTTTCCGATCCAGTTGTCAAATGCACGACAAGGTCCTGTGAAACATATTGTTTCAACTCTAAAAAGTGTTGAATAAGGTTTAAAAATAACAATGCGTGTAAAGTAATAAATGCATGTTCAAAAACAAGTCCTGAATTCTCTTTGGGAATGATTGAGAGAAACAAAGCCCGATTACTCTAAATGAGACACGTGAAAATACTTTTTATAATCATAATTCGATATCAAGCGGTTTGCACTGTTTGGCAGTAAGGGAAACACTAGAATAATCAATTAAATATAAGCATGGAATGATAACGTGTTTTTTAGGATCGAGAGTACATCCAGTCTGGCTACATGGTTTTATAGAAGAACCATACAAAATGATACACTTACCTAAGCAGCTAAGTAAAACTTCGTTCTGAAAGGGTTCTGGGGGTACATCCTCTCGTTCGTGTTTCTTAGGAAGAAATGACCCATAGATCTACATCATCTCCTCCGAATCCGTGACGTACGCAAAATTGAGCGCTCCCCACAGACTTAGAGGATATGGAAGATTTAGCGTCCTCCTCAAACGTAGGAACCAGGGGCGGGGACGAGAGCAGTCTTAAGCCCCGCCCCCAGTGTCAAAAATGTGGGGGCGGGATTACCCTTCCGCTCCCCCCCCCCCCCCCCACACACACACACTTTTCATGCCTGAAAAGGAGGGTTCCAAACGAGGGGGAAAAAGAAAGAAGAAAAGAAAAAATGAAAAAGATATAAAAGAAAAAGAAAGGGAAAGAAGAAAACAGAGATATGAATTTTCAGGAGATAATGGCCTGTGACCAATAGTCTCTTCCCACTATGAGAACGAAATGTGCCAATAAAATGTGCATATATTATGGAATGGAATAATAGTACGCTAGAACCTCATCTCAGTATTTTTTTTTCTCGTTCGCTCGCTTTGCTCGCTCATAAAATCTAGAAACAAAATGGTTTGAGGCAGCAAACACCTCTTACTCCAGAAGCAAAAAGCCCGAATATTGATATTTGGGTAGCGAGGTATCCGACGATCCTCGAATTCTACTGGAAGATGTGCATTATATAAAACATGTAGTGTATTCTGGTGACGAATCTACGTTCTAAAGACTTTTTGTTAGGCGTTCGATTCGCTTATTTGCAGAAACAGTATAGTCATGATAGTTTCGGACGGCAAGCAAGGTGCCAAAATAGAAATTGAGTCTCAGTAGACCGATATAGGTGATCATTATATCATTCAGAGATCTTATCGGCTTATAGTGTATTCTGATAAAAAAATAAATTTTCTATACCACGAAAAAAGGGGTATTTTTGTAAGTTGATGACGAATTATTACTATACCATGAAAAGGAGTGTATATTTTTCCTCGCTTGCTCTGCTCGCTCGTATTAGATAGTGGATAATTTTGGAAATATATTATATAATGTATAATATAATATTATATTATATTTTTTTCCTTTTCTTGTAATATTTATTGTTTGTATAATCGATATTCTTCTTTGTCTTTCTCTCTCTCTCTCTCTTTCTCTTTTTTAAAAACATAATTTGTTTCCCTTTGTTTCATGTGCCTAGATCTGTCCATGGTATTACTTTGTATATTTTTTTTTCAATTTGTTTAATGTGGAGAAATAAATGAAATGAAAAATTTAATATAAAGATAGGGAATGGTTTCGGAAGGCAAACAAATTCGGCAAGTGAGTTGACCAAATATACATATTTTGCTCAACATCTTATAGGCCCGTGCATATTTTGATGACGAAATAACACTTCTACGGTCAAGAGAATGGGTTTTCCTCATTCGCTTCGCTCGCTGGAGGGTGTTTTCGGACAGCAGACATTTGGAACTGTGAGGAGTCACAGCCGTTTGGTAGCGAGGTGACCAAAGGATATCTTTCTTTTCTTATAGGCCTATATAGTGTATTTTGATGCCAAAATATCACTCTTTTCAGAACAGGAAGTGGTTATTTTTGGTTATCTTTCGCTCGCAAAATTTAAAAACAGCAAGGTTCATAATCTAGCAAGAAGCGTTTCTCTCTCTCTTTCTTAAATACAAAATTTAAACAAACCCTTCGAGGGTTCCTAAATATTCTATCAATATCGCAAGGGATGTGCGCCTAAACTGAAATTTTCAGGGTGTGTGCTTCAGCCCCCCCCCCCCCCCCCCCCGTTCAGAAAATCTTCTTATGCTCTTGATTTATATTCTTCAGCAAAGCAGTTCCTTGCTTCTCCTCCATTAAACAATAAAGAAATTGAGACCAAATGTGTACGAACCTAATTTTGTCACATAATCACTGCAATCACGGAAGATGATGAGTATAAACACTGCAGTGTTTCACGGTTACACATTTTCATCGTGAGAAGATAGATTATCGAGTCATGCGTTGAAGAGCCATGCCTTATTTTGCTAAATGCTGGGATGCGTATGAAACTCAAGTCATGAATAACGTCCACTGCCCCCGTTGTTGATTTAACTTTCAATCAGAATGTATTTGCGCTAAACTTTCTTTTCTACCCTAGCCTTTTTACTCTCTTTTTTGTCCTCGTCTTAGCCTTCTTCTTCTTTTTGTTCTTCTTCTTCTTCTTCTTCTTCTTCTTCTTCTTCTTCTTTTTTTTTTTTTATTATTATTATTATTATCATTATTATTAATATTATTATTATTATTATTATTATCATTATTGAATCTGTTGATATATGGAGTAGAGAAAAGGAAAGATGAAAGAGTCGTAGAAGTTGTGAGAAGCATTATTCATGAGCTGGGTTTTTCGAAGGAGGAGGTGCAAAGTGTGTTCATATCGAACGCACATCGGCTGCCAAGACGTGTCAC
Source organism: Echinometra lucunter (assembly GCA_029962745.1). Taxonomy (NCBI): domain Eukaryota; kingdom Metazoa; phylum Echinodermata; class Echinoidea; order Camarodonta; family Echinometridae; genus Echinometra; species Echinometra lucunter. The sequence goes on from JAPZVO010000077.1 coordinate 88,618, forward strand.
ACTCGGAAATGTCGAAAGCAGGCGTGGCCACTATCCCATCATTGTCCGGTTTGCCGCCATGTTGGATAGGGATGCCGTCTTAAATGCATACCAACGAGCGCATATACGCCCGATGACCTCGCAAGGTCAACTTGCTGTCCGTTACGCTTTCCGCATTGTGACCGACTTACCTGCACCACTGAAAAGGAAGCGATTCTTACTCGAGCAAAAAGCATATCAGATGAGAAAGAATGAAAACAAATCCACAAGAATCAAGTTAAATGGTGTAAATCTGCATCTGGAGTGTCGGGAGAAGGGATCTTCGTCAGCATGGCGTATTGTTGTTGATTGAGATATCACATAAAGTTTCTACATTTGGAAATTGAAAGCTGTGAATTTAGATTTCAATTGAAGTGGGTAATGTTAAAACGTCTTAATTTTCAACCATTCTGACTTCCGATACCTAGTCTTCAGCTTTTGAATATGTAATCAGCGTAAATGTTCTACAATCTTAAATCGCGATCATCGCTTTTCGCTCTTGGTTGAGACCGGGGTTGAAACATACACACGACAGAGTCATCAATCGCGATCATCGCTTTTCGCTCCTGGTTGAGACCATGGTTGAATCAGACATATGATAGAGGTGAATATGTACAATAATCAAGTGAATATTGCATGAGTCGTGTTTCATTATGGTCATCATTCGCGATCATCGCATATTGCTCTTGGTTGAGACAGAGCTGAATGCATACAGTGAGTGATAAAGCGAATGAATGAGTTGTGTCCCTCATAGTGGGTTGAACAACCATATACCTACACTAAACGACGCTCTCAAGTGAATAGACTGTGATATTTCTTTTTAACAAGGGAACAAAAAAAGTTGTTTTGTTTTGTATAATATTTTTATTGCTATATTTACTTGATATTCATAGATGTATAAATGACATATTTGAAATATGAAGAGGAAACTTCATTCTAGGACCTGTTAATATGATCTATAGACACTTAAATTTCTTATGGATCTGCAATGAGACAGATTGGTAGAGAATATTAATGATTATCATACATCTGATAGAAGAATGAGTGAAAAGAAAGGTCTTTATATCCTTTTTTAACCACTTTGTTGAATAGGATAAGAAGTGATTCTATCAGCTCTTACAAGTTACCTGAGTTGAAGACGAAGTAGTCTCATTTACAAGAAGTAACCAATTTAAGAGGGAAGTACTTTTTTTCCTTCTGTCTTTTGTAACAATGAATGGCTAAACATGAATTTCAACAGCACCATATGGTATAACTTAGATTTTTCTTGTCGTCACAATGACGGAAATCAAATAATCTAACTGATTTCTTTTTGAAATGATATAGAGAATTCATCAGTATGTGGTGAAAAGAGTATTTTTTATGACCTTTTTTTTTTAATTTAAAAAGTTCATGCAATGAAGAATATCACTAAGGAAACTTCGCAAATGTATACTCATGTAGCATGTGTTTTCCTTGTTCAAGGTTGATCACAATGATTTTGGTGGAATCTAGTAATGTCTGATAATCTATTACGGTTTCTCCTTCTGACACTAAAAGTTGATGCTGTTGGTTTTTTGTTTTTTGGTTTTTTTTTTTTGGTGTTGTTTTAATCTCTTGAATAGCTGCCACCCATCAAAGAACCCGGGTGAACTTTTTACTTCTTTTTTTTTTTTTTTTTTAGTCCAAAGCGATTTGGTTGATTTGCATAAGAATTTTCCTGGTTCTATCAAAACAATTATAGGTTTATCTGTTGTTGTTGTTGTTGTTGTTGTTGTTTTGGTTTAACGGCGCTTGTCATTCAATATTGAATATCTACGCCAGTTTAGAAAATATCGTTTGAGGTTTAATTTGCATTGGAATTATATAAATACCGATAGTTTATTTTTTTTTATTCTGAGCAATTTTTTGCTGACACTACTTTATCTGTGTCAAGGATAAAGTAGTCTCTTTTAAGGCACATTTGAATTTTAAAAAAAAAACCCAAGTCGGGTGTGAAACGTTTTGATTGTCGTTTGTAAAAAGAAATGGCAAAAACGGAAATCTGAATGTCACCAATAATGTTATTGAAAACGTATGACTTGTTTGTCATCACTAAATGAAAAATAAAGATTACCTTAGCGACTTTTATAATATATATGTAAATACTTTTTCACAGTTAATTCATTTTTAATTTTTGATTTTCCTGTCATTTTGTCTTCTTGCCTCATGATATCTTGCTGACTATATTTCGTTTTGTTTATATGATATTTTCAATAGTTTAATTCGTTTTAAATGTGTTTCTTTTGATAATTTTGTTTTTACAATGTTGATTTACACTGCCCCAATCGAAACCAGTCATGTAACTGTTTTTTAACCGGCTTTTTAACCGTGTATAAATAAATAGATCAATTAATCAATCAGTCAAACTTTTCTGTTTTGGCGTGTGAAACCAAGGGGTTGTGGTTAATGAGTCGTAAAATTTTGCGATCTGAAATGCCTGAGAGAAGCTGCAATGGTTACGGAGTGAAAAGAATATTTATTGTAAATGAATAAACTCATGCAATATCATGAATATGTTGGTTACCCTACTTACACATCATGTACATGGGAGATACACAGGAGGTGTTTTTAGGTGTTTCTGGGTTCAAGGTTTCAAGGATGATTGAATCTAGAAATATTTGATTAGGTAACTAGGTTTTCTACTATTGAAACAGAAAGTTGACGTTTGTTGTTTTTTATATCTTGATCCTGTGAGAACAAAAGTGTGTTTTTTTTTTCTAGTTTAGAGCGAATTTTGTTCAATCGGATAAAAAAACTACCTATCACAACAAATCAGAAGTTACAAGTATATGTGTGCTGAAGGCAAAGTAATCTCTTTTAAGAATATTGAGTTTTAGTACCAGTAACCCAGGCCGGGTGTATTTTTTTTTCGTATGTAACCAGAAACGATTGAAACAGGAATCTGAACATCATTGAGTAATGTTATCAGAAAAACGCATGACTTAATGGAAACCAAAGATTTTTTTTTTTTTTTTTTTTTTTGCTATGTGTGAAGTAACTATGGTCTGATGGTTATGATAATGTGCGATCTGAAATGAAAAGTTAAACGGATATATATATTCTTTATTTCTGAATTCATGGAAAGAGTATCGCTCATCCAAAAGAATTCGATATCCATTTTAATGTATATGTATTTATTTAAGAAGGCATAAACCAATGATGGACATATATTTTTACTTTCAACAACCCATATGCAAAACCAGGGTTAGGTTCAAGGTTTCAAGTATGATAGAATCTGGTAATATTTGACTAGGTACTTCTAGGTTTTCTATCATTGAAACTGAAAGTTGTTGTTTGTTGTTTTTGTTTATATTTTGAATGACTGACTAAAGAACCAGGGAGAACAAAAGTGTTGTTTTTTTTTTAGTTTATAGCGATTTTATTAAATCGGATAAAAACATACTTATCAAAACAAATCAGAATTTACAAGTGTATCTGTGCTGAAGACAAAGTAGTCTCTTTTGAAAAGACTGAGTTAAACAATAACGACCTGCCTGTTTCTTCAGTATTTGATATTCACGTTATAAGTCATTGTTTCAAGAGTACTTCTACTATTCATTTGCATGAAGTAACCAAATACTTGGTGACATCATGAATTGACATGACATCATTACGTTACAGGGTCAGAATATGGAAATTCAGATAACATTTAGTCGTGCATATATCGTAAATCTGCATAAAATGACTTGTTTATCATCTCATGCAGAATGGAATTTAGTGATTATTTGATTTCTTCTTTGTTTCGTAATATAACTTCTTATGGAAATAGAAGACCGAAATAATTCAGTGACGTTAAGACTATAGTGATGTCAGTACATTGTACTGGTGGTAGGGATTCATTTCTTTTTTTAATATGAAATAAGGGGTAATGGGTAGCTCTTCGTGTCTTGGTGCAGGATTATACTCATGAAAAACCATTCTTCATAATCTTGAACCGCTAAATTTGATTAGATAAAGATATAAATAAGTCTTCTTTAGAATCATTATTACAGGTTCTACTCCATAGGCAGTAATGATCTTAAAGAAATTTAAAGGTTCTGGGTCATAACTTGTTTGCCAAATTTCCATACACCGATCCGAAAATAGGGGGTTGATTGGCTATTCACGGCTAGTCGCCGGTCAACTCTAATTCTATGTGTAGCGTTGCGTCCAAACTGTGTGTTGTGTCTTGTGTTGTGTGTATTGTAATGTTTTTGTCATTGTTTTCTGTTTGTGTCGTTGTTTTTTTTTTTTTGATGTTACAAAAAAATAAAATAAAAAAACTCCACGGGATTTGATTTTCTTAGCTTCACGATAAAGATGACTTATGATGGATAGTTTCAGTATCATTACTTTGAACTGTCGAGGTTTACGAAATAGTGAAAAAAGAAATGATGTTTTGGAATATGTTAAGGCAAAGAGGTTTCAAATTTGCTGCTTGCAAGATACTCACTTTGTAAGTGAAGAAGAAGCTTCCATAAAACGTTTTTGGGGAGATAATTTGTTTTTTTTTTTCAGTCACAAAGCATCCAATGCAAGGGGTGTTGCTATTTTGTTTAGGAAAGGGGCGCAATTTAATGTAAATCAGATTGAACGGTCAAAAGAAGGGAATTTTGTTGCTCTAGACCTACATATACATGACTATGACATATCGTTGATATCATTGTATGGCCCTAATCATGACAATGTTAGTTTTTATGCAGATATTGAAAGAATTGCTCTTGAATGTGATAATCCTCTAACAATTCTATGCGGAGATTGGAACATGGTCCAAGATTTTGATAAAGATACATATAATTATATTCGTCTGAATAACCATAATGCCAAGAAAAAAGTTGATCAAATGAAGAATGATTTAAACTTGGTAGACCCATGGAGAGAATTACATGCCAATGAAAAGATGTTTACGTGGCGTGAACCTACTCCATTTAAGGCAGCCAGACTTGATTATTTTTTGGTCTCCACAGAATTATTGTCACTAGTTAACAAAATAGAGATTTTACCTGGGTACAGATCAGATCACTCCCTGGTGAAATTATCTGTGAATTTAAATGACTATAGAGTAGGTCCAGTTTATTGGAAATTCAACAATTCATTGTTATGGGATGATAGTTATGTAGAACAGATTAAAGTTGTTATGCAACAAACGATTAAGGCCTATTCAGTCCAACGTGACAACAATTCAAGTAGATGTGAGGCAGAAGTACAAGATACGCTATATGAGTTTACTGTTAGTGATCAATTATATTTTGATACGTTGTTGACAATAATTAGAGGTGAAACAATTTCATATGCAACTAGGAAAAAGAAAAGGTTGGCTAATTTGGAAGGTGATTCAGAGAAAGAAACTAGACTTGGAGAAGACATTGATTATCAAAAACAGACAAGATAGGGAGTTAGTTATACTGAATGAGAAAAAAAACTCAGCTGGAATCTTTAAGAAAAGAGAAAATGGAAGGAATAAAGTTAAGATCTAAAATTAAATGGATGGAGTTCGGTGAGAAACCATCAAAATATTTTTTGAATTTAGAAAAAAGAAATGCTTTGAATAAACGGATATGCAAACTGATCACTAACGAAAACAAGGAGATTACTACACAGGATGATATTATATCAGAAATTGTATCATTTTATTCTAAATTGTATGAAAACAATCCGGTTGTAGATGTAGAATTACATACAATACTAAATGATGTAGGCATAAATAAATTAACTAATTCAATGTCACAGAAGCTAGAAGGGGGCTTTCAATGGATGAGGTTAATCAAGCTCTTAAAAACATGAAAAATAACAAAGGTCCAGATGGTTTCACTGTCGAATTTTTAAAATATTTTTGGAAAGAACTACACATATTTTTAGTTAGATATCTGAATTCTGCATATTTATCCGGGATGTCCTATACACAGAAGTTAGGGGTTATCTCTTTAATTCCCAAAGGAAATAAAGACAGAAAATACTTTAAAAATTGGAGACCCATATCATTACTAAATGTAGTATACAAATTAGGCTCCACCTGCATAGCAAACAGGTTGAAGAATGTACTTCGTTTTCTTATACATGAAAATCAGAAAGGTGTTATATCAGGGCGCTTCATTGGAGAGAATATTCGTTTGTTATACGATATATTATTGTACACTGATCTCAATGATATTCCCGGTTTATTGCTACTTATCGATTTTGAAAAGGCATTTGATTCAATTTCTCACGATTTTATTAGAAAAGTATTACAGTTCTTCAAGTTCGGCCCCTCAATTGTAAAATGGTTTAACGTATTCTATGAAAATGCTCAATCTTGTGTACTGATCAATGGACACCTGTCTCCAAGATTCCCAATAGAGCGGGGTTGTCGCCAAGGAGATCCTTTGTCTCCATATGTTTTTTCTTTCATGCGCCGAAATACTCGGTCTTCTGTTTAGACAATCCAATTCGATTGTTGGTTTGAGCTTACCTAATATGAATACACATCTTAAAATAATTCAGTATGCGGACGACACTCTTCTAACATTGAATGGATCAGTAAGGGAATTGAACTCCGCATTAAACATTTTAGATGAATATAACACAATGTCGGGTTTGAATGTTAACATAAATAAGAAACATGCGATTTGGACTGGAGGATATAAAAACAAGAAAGATGGTGTTCTTTTAAATAAGAATCTAAATTGGGTATTCAGTGATTATTTCAGATATCTAGGTATAGACTTCTGTACCGATTTGCACAGAATGATATTTCAAAATTATTATGAAAAATTTATAGAGATTAAAAGTCAAATGACGTCTTGGTTAAAACGACACCTAACTGTTCTTGGAAGAGTCACGGTTGTCAAATCACTGTTGGTATCCAAATTAAACTACCTTATTTTGTCTCTACACTGTCAATCACTGAAAATCTCCTGGATGAAGAAATTGGTAAATGGTTCCATTGATAGTAATATCCTCTGTCTTTTACAATCTTTTTTGCCTGAACGACAAGACTTGAAATTATATTTGGGAAATACATATTTTCGAGAACTGGAAATTAAAACAAAACATCCTTTTTGGAAAGAGATGTTCACGGCTTATAGTACACTCTTATCCATTCACTATGATAAAATATCATGCCAACCCTTATGGAATAATGATTACATTAAATTAATGCAATTTGTTAACAAAAATACCCAATTGAATATCCGCACAACTTGGTTAGACCAATTAGTTTCAGTCAGGTTGATTTAGCATGTATTGGTGATTACCGTCGTTGGGTTTTTCAGTTGGTCATATCAAATTAATATTATCGAATATTTGCGTGTGTGGGCGTATGCGTGTAGATGTATTTTTTTTTTTTTTTTTTTTTTTTTTGGGGGGGGGGGCTACGTTATGATAGTGATTTTAAATAAAACAACTGAAACTTTGAACAAATTCACTTGTTTGGAAGTGGATGCTTTGTCATTATAACTACATATTGGCCAATATTTTATTGGGTTAGTTAATGGTGGACAACTTGGCTTTTTTTCAACCAGTGCTGTCCTGCGATAGCATAAAACATGAGTGAATGGATGCTGTGTAAATTTAGTCGGATGATTGGTAATTTTTTCTATGGATAAGAATACTAGGGAAATGAATATCGACCTATAGGAATTACATACGTTGCAATATGAATATATTCATTCGTGATAACATGAACAAGATAAACAGCGCGATTAGTATTATGAAGAGTCTTCTCTAAGTCTCTGGTCTAACAGGCGTTTACTCGAATGGGATCTATTTGTGGCAGTCTCAGTGACTCTATAGGCATTCAGTCTAATTACCTTTCCCAGCCTTCTTTGGGGATTATGTTACATTTTCTCACGTCGTGAAATGAGTTTCAGAAAAATACATTAGCAAGGTGGAAAAACCTCATTGCTTATTGTCCAATTACGCAAACAATTTATTCTCTTCAGTCATCGTCTTTCCAGTCTGAGTCGTCATGAAGTGGCTGGAGTGGCACAGTGGAGGGTGGGGATCCATGTAGAGATCCAGGTGGGGATCCAGGTAGAGATCCAGATGGGGATCCAGATCGGGATCCAGATCGGGATCCAGGTGATCCTTTGGGAAGAAACAAAAAAATAATAATAGCATAAGCATTCTGAAAAGAGTTTACCATAACAGACTCTCTATTTCACGGAACTGTGTTTATCACTCTTTTCTCTATGCAAAGTCGGGCAGTACCGCTGGATTCACAATCCGCATCGAGTGAGTTTTAAAATGACAGTTTTGTGGGAGAGAATGGAATGAATATCTGTTACGAATGTTTGAATGGAGTTGAGACATTTTTCAAACGTATTCAAACGCCTAATCTGTCCTAAAAGGGCAGTTCTAGACTCATCCTTATATGATAAGAAATTGTCATGGATTCTGTGCAACAATGGGAATAGGTTCTTTTTAATTTTGTGTCTCGATAGGACTAAGTTTCATTGCGAAAAAAAATAGAATCCTTAAAAAGAAAAAGATTATTGTAACCCACACTATTTTCGTTTAAAAAAAAGAACCAGAGTGAACGCATTCACTCTTTTAAGTGGGAGTTTAAGAAAATAGTGAATTAAGAGTAAGAAATGTGATATTCACTTTTAATTCACTCTTTAAAGGGGGACCTCACACACTAAGAAAAAAAGGTGCAATTTTGCACCCTTCAAGTGCAACACTGGGAGATCCTTTTAGGGTGCCACTTTTCACCTTCACGAGCTTTTTGCACCTTTAAAGGTGCAGTTAGCTACATTTTGCATCCTAAAACATCGTCAGGTAGAGACGTCTCTGCATTCTGCAACGTCTCATCAGCATTTCTGGTCTCCTCCTGGTCTCTGCGACATCTCTGAGATGGCTCAGAGACGTCTCGGAGATATCGCGGAGACGTCTCAGCAGTCGCGGATATAACTAGTCTCCGCAAACTAATGGAGACGTCTCGGAGATGTCGCGGAGACTTTGCAGAGACTGCAAAAAGTATCCCCCCAAAAAAATCCAACATGTTCGAATTTCTTGCGACTCCTCGGAGACTCCATAATTTTCAGGACACGTCTCAGAGACGTCACGGAGACGTATCTGCAACTTATACATGTATGGTACGTAAATAGTTAAGAGAGATGCATGGCTTATCAAACATGGGCCTAAGTTTGAACCCGTTTTCACTGACATATACCGCTTTCACACCAAGGTACGGTCGCTGGGTACGGTCGCAAAGACCGTACCCAGCGACCGATAAAACAATGGTGTGAAAGCATTTCATCGTACTAAGCGACCGATCGTTTCCAGCCAAAACGATCGGTCGCTGAGTCCGACCTAATAGGTACTTCAGCGACCGATCGCGACAGATGCAAACTTGATGTGAAAACACATCGTTCTCTGCGACCGATCGAAATGCAATGACCCCCCATACATGCCCACACGCTATCTCTACTTCCGCTTCCGGCTAGGTCAGCTATACTGCGACCGATTGCTCAGGGCCTGACCAAATTTTGACGGCGGTGTTAAAGCACGTCCGATCGGTCGCTGGGTACGGTCTCTGCGACCGTACCCAGCGACCGTACCTTCGTGTGAAAGCGGTATAAGTACCAAAATGCATTACGACAGCAAGTACTTAATGTTTATCTACCACCTGGATGTACCCCAAGGGTTGAGCAAACAAAAATACTGTCCATATTAACATGATTAACAATTTAGAACATGAATTGTGTACTTCCCGCTCAAGAGAGTCCCTCATTTTGCTGACAGTAACGTTACTGTGTAGAAAAATACATATTAAGTCTGAGTAAAAAAAAAATTTACTCGTGTGATTTTTGCACCTATCATTTGTGGTTAAGTAATTCATTAAGCTGAAATATACTAGTCTGTTCATTCAGAAATGCAATTTTTGTTTTTGCACTGAACTGTACACAAAGACAAGTCAAGCTATCGCTCCCGTGAGTGGGTCAATCAAGGACAGGATAGATCTACATGTAAGTAATGCTAGGCCACTACTGACTTGAATTGAAAAGCACAACGCAATTAATAGTATATGGGGCTAGCCTCTAGGAATAACAACACAAAAGAAAACCAGTGAAGCAAGTAGACACGAGTAAACTTTTTCTCAGACTTGATATATTTATTCACCAATAAACAGCTCTTCTATGGTAATAAAATTTCCGTCAAATAAAACTCACGATGCCATAATAATGCGTTTTGAGACGTTTGGAAAATGCTAGATATAAAAGAGAAATTGTGGCACCTGAGAGTACTTTTAAGTGTTTCCGGTGTCTGTGGTCGGCTTCCAACGAGGGCACTGTTGCTTTATCCATTTTTTTTTTATATCGATGGTGCAAATGCATGCAGTGCAGCCGAGCATAGTCGCTTCAAACAGGCACGGAACGGTTGCATTAGCATCGATGATTAGCATAGCCATAGCATAGCATAGCGACCTATGGGCGTGTGTATGGTAACGCGTGCTGCCTAGTATAGAGCCGGGTGTAAGAGACTAGCTAGGGGGACTGTACGGGGCCGGGGGTCACTCTCATAAGTGCAGGCCGCGCCGGCGTGTGCGAGGATTATTTTGTATCCCTATGGTGTTAATGGCGTAGGTCTGCTAAAATTTACCCAAATTTGCACCCCTAAATGGCGTAATCAGCATAACCAAATTAGGAACCCTAAATGGCGTGAAGAGTGAGAAAAGGCTACCCTAAGAGGCGATTTACCAGCGAATGGTGCTGAAAAGCAACCTTTCTTGCCAAAGACGTCGACGACGCCTGAGTGCCTGAAACGGAAGCCTTTTCGACGCTTTTTCTGGACGCGGGTGCGTAGCAGGCCATGTGGAGAGTGACCCCCCCCCCCCCCCCGGGTTTGCACCATTTTGTACGCAAAAAGTTCTGCACCCTAAAAGGTGCAAAGTTGCACCTTTACGGTGCAAACGGGCATTTTCGAGTGCAAACGAGAACAAAAAGGGTGCATTTTTGCACCTTTTTTGTATAGGGTGCTGCCAGTGTTGCATTTAGGGTGCAAACTTACCTTGCTGACATTAATCCGCAACGCCTCATAGTGCAGCATTGTTTTGATAACGGAATATCAAACTCCATTTGTGCCAAATATCGTTTAAACCGTGCCAATAAAGAAATATGTGCTTCAAAAGGCAGGGGCGGGTCCAGGGGGGCCAAATCGGCCGCAGTCCCCATTAGGGTAGGGTACCTGAAGTGCTGAGCGTTAAAATCTCGCAGGTTGTAAATTGGAATTAAAGAACTATTTCATTGGGGATCAGAGAACGGTGAACCCAACAAAATCTTGAAGACAATGCGATCTTTGATTTGGAGCCAGTGCAGCAACTGTAAAACCCAAACAGGGCTGATCAAGGGTACGGTTGGGCAACAAAGTGACAATAGTCGGATTCACACGGACGGCCTCAGCTTAAAGTTAACTCACGATCGAGTCGATTTCGATGTTAATGAGGTCACCGGTGGTCACCGGTGCGTTAAACTTTAAGTTTAGGTCCATGTGAATAAATTCGCATCGAGTGGATTACAAGATAATTTGTAGTTACGTGACCACAAGATGATAACCAGTTTTGTTCTTTTCAGACTGCGTTGCTAATGAAGTCACTGGTGCATTAATCATCAAGTCGTGATCAGGTCGATTTAGAGTTTCTCGATCAAGAGACGTCTCGTAGTTGAGTCGACGTTGGCTAATATAATGTGCATACAATGGTATTGTAGTCTCTTCAATAGGACTGTAGTCTTCCGGTCCTCAGCCCCGATTCCTGCTAGCTTTCGGCGTCGATTGATAGCATGGGCATAATTTCGACAAAATATTGATAATTTTTTTATCTCTTTAACAAGTAAAAACTTTGAACATTTTATACTTTTCATGGCCAACCCAGCATGGAGTGTAATAAATATGATAGGCTATGAAAGGGGATTTATTTATAATCATGAAGGAAGTAATGATCACTTATTTTAATCCATCAATGTGAAAGCCTAAAAGGATATTGTAGCTATATTTGGGTTCGGCTTTCTCTGTCACACTCTGTATGTAAAAGTATACTTTTAAAGTCATTATAAAAAGGGGGAAAAAATAGTCCCCTCCCCTTCATGACAAATTTTGACTGGTTGCCAGACTAGACAAGATACATCTAATTGCATGTAACGCGCATGCGCTAGCTGATCTAAGCTCGTACCAATGTGGTAGGTCACGGCAGCCACCAATAATAGACCTCTTTATTAAACTATTCAAGTTGTGATTTTTTTTCCGGAGGAATGAATACCTAGACATATTCCATGAACCTGTTACTTGAATGAAATATATACAATCCTTGGAATCCAGTTTGCATACTTTTTGCTCTTCTCTGGCTGGCTTTGGGTTGTCAAGAAGAACAAAATCATCTCAAAACATTTCTGTTCAATTCTTGATCGTTTACACGTACACGCGCGTTGAGCATTCCACAAAGTGGATTTGGCGCGATATAAGTTATATATTACTATTCCTATTATATATTATTACTTGTATAACAAAAAGTATGCACAAAATTTGAATGTGTGTTGCCAATCCAAATCATGTAGCATCGACGACCATTTTATGGAAAACAAAGTATTGCAAAATGCCATGAAACCCCCCATCAGGCGTTTTAACTCTGCTCAAGCAACAAAATAACAAACAGTCCTATGGAACGGAAAGTGTAACCTATAAAAGTTATTTCCATTGAATAAACGGCTATTGACGTTTCCAGCATTGTTGCTCAAACAGCACCTTTTTTTTTTTTTTTTTTTTTTGAGTGAAGCGCACAGCTTGCAGCTCCTCGCACTGTGCTCCTGTATTTTGGTTATTTTGTGTGTGTGTGTGTGTGTTTCTCGTGAATTTGTGTTTTCTTCACCATACAAAATGGATTATAACTACTTCAGGATGGCTCAGGACTAAATTTGTGAGTAATATTTATCCCTATGTTGTGAAACCTTCCTTAGCTTTTTTCAGTATGTACTAAACTGCACTGGATGTCAGCAAGCCATGTTGCTAAGTTTCTACATAAGAGGCATGTGGTGATGAATGTTCTATAGAAAACCAGTCAGCCCTGAAAGGAGAAGTCCAGACGATTTCCTTAAAATTACACTACAAAGCTTAAAATTCGAGCTAACAAATAATTATTTGTTTTTTCATTTTTCAACGTGATTTTCGTGATTTTCAAATAACGATTAAGTGTTGTTGTTTTTTTTACCCCGAATAGTTGAATTTCCCCACCGAAACCCAAATATGGTCACTGGTCGTGTGACGTAGTAGATGCATTTGTACTGCACATGCGCATATATTCCTGTATTTTCTATATGCAAAATGCCGATTTGTCAAGCTTTTGGGTGTACAAATAGCACCAGTTCTGTTCCAAAGAGAAGACTTTTTTGGGAGAGGTATGCCCGATGGATTAATAATATTGGAACGGACAAATTCGAATTCAAAACCTATAAATATTCGAAGTAAAGGAAAGTGAGCGAAGACCACTTCCAGCCGGAATGTTTTCAAGTGCCAGTGGATCTATGCGTGCAAAAGTGATGGGCTACGAGCCCACGAGAAATTGTAAGGTCTTCCCATCGATCGCCCATTGATATGGTCAGATTTAAGAGTCTTTACAAAGTCTGAGGCTAACAAGTAGGCACAAGAAGCATAAATAAAATCAGAAATGATATGGCTGTAGATCTACTAAAATTCAGAAAAACGAAGCTACGGCACACGTATAACATGAGAGAACAAAACAAACAAAATGTTTACCTCTACTGCAGTCGATCATACAGCTCGCGCTAGCGCTATGATATGCAACACGTGCGCTCGCCTCGCATCATCATTATGCATCGCCTGTGTGTGGTGCGATGGATCTGCTACGTCAGGCTGCGAACTTTATTGTGGATGAAAACGGGCTCGTAAACGATCGCCTCAGCAATATCACAGAGGCGTCTGTGAAATGAAAGCGTAAAACAAGAAAAAAGAAAGAAAAGGGGACACTGGGAAGCGCTCGCTCGCATTTAAGTATCTTAACCAATGCCGATGATAAGTACTGTTCTTATGAAAGGAAATCGTTTTGCATCTTGTGTTTCTGTCTAATGTTATACTCTTCTTCTACTCATAGGAAGTAATATAACCAAACAAGATATCACTCCTAGAAATCGAGCGGCCAGTTTACTTAATAATAGATAAACTTTCAGGACATAACGGCCTGGATTAAAAAAAAAAAAAACCGCAAAACAAAAACATATTTTTCGTTAACTCGCTCGCTACTCTCACTGGTAAAAGCTAGATACAAGATGATTTCGGGCAGCAAGTAGCTTATCATAGCAGCGAGATTCAAAGATATTATTATATTTGGGCAGCAAGGTGGTTGACAAAGATTTTGGGACGAATCCATATAATTTTGCCGGGATCGGTCGTTGGCTTTGCTGGCTATGGTAGAAAGAGAATGGATTCGGACTGAAAGCGAGGTAGCTAAAGCAGTTTCATATTCGGCACACAGGTGATTGGATGTATTATTGAGATATCATACAGGCATGACAGGTTTATTCTGATGATAATGATAATAATAATAATAATATTCCGTTCTTGTATAGCGCATATCACATTTTTATCACATTATTATGATGACGAAATAACACTTCTATCATATGGAAAAGGGTATATTTTTCCTCGCTCGCTGCGCTCGCTCGTTTCATATTAATGGTTTTGAAAAGCAAACGAATTCGGTGAGATGAGACCGAATAGATAATGTAAATGTTTCATTGGCTCACAGCGTAATTTGCCGAAGGGTTTACTGCATCTACCATAAAAGAGTGTGTGCTTCCTCGCTCGCTTCGCTCGCTCGTAATGTTAAAAAACAGAGTGGTTTGGGGGCAGCAACAATGGACCAGCGATGTGACAAAATAGAGTTCATATTTGGCAGCGAGGTAACCATATATATATATAAATTAGGTATCATTTATGCCTATATGATAGCTAAACCCTTCTCTCGTAACAAGAAATTTGTTATTTTTTGCTCGCTCGCTTCGCTCGCTCGCAAAATTGAAAAAAAAAAGCAGGATGGTTCACATAGCAAGTTCCGTAATTTCCCCAAATTGAAAATGCTTCACGTTGATATAGGCCTATATAGATAGATATATATATATATATATATATATATATGAGGGTGTGTGTGTGTGTGTGTGTAAAAATACGTATATATACATATATATATATATATACGATCAGTAGCCGTGGGTTCATCTCCGCTTGGTCGTCTTCCCCCCCCCCCCCCCCACCCAATCCGAAAAATGGATCGACGCCTCTGACTGAGAAATTTTATTATCTGGCACCTCCTTCTTATCACCCAAAGACAGAAATGGGCAAGCTGTTCCAAGACTTGGGAATGCATCAAAACTCCAGTACATAAGATATATCATGGGAGGATGCTTGGTCTTGCCAAGCTTTTCGCCTGGATGCACGATATTAATTTCCTGTTGAGCAAGCTGCTATGACTCACCAAGATATTGGGTAATAAGAAGGTGCAGATTATAAAATTTCTCAGTATATTTACTGAGGCGATCATGTAATTTGAATTAAGAAATAATATACCATTTCTCGTTTTTTTACTGAGGAAATAATTATGATTTCTCTCAGTATATATACTGAGTAAATCAGGTGAGATTTAACACCATCTTTCCCCCGGGGGGGGGGGGGCACTCGACCCCAAAAGTGGTAGGTATGTGCCGTGGGCGAGACAAAAAAACGGGGGCTTTATAACGGGCTTATTGTGAAAAGGAGGGTCTCCGGAACGGGCTTCGGAACTACAAATGTTTGTGAAAACGGGGGTTCGCCTACGTGTGAGTGTGTATGTATCCCTATGGAACGGGCATACGTGCAGGCAGCTAGCCCGGCGGCACGGTCGCCAGGTGCGCTCGCGCAGAGGCGATGGTCGGACAGCGCTCTGCGGGCCGCTTTTCACCAAATATGCAGCTCATTGTAGCGGATCAATGCGGCCGGAACGGCGTAACTAAAAACATGCGAAGCTCTGGAACGGATTTCTTTCTTCTTTTTTTTTTTTTTTTTTTTGCTCGATAAGAAGAAAATGCTATGCTTTGGAACGGCTTTCCTTGTTCTTTTTCTCAATAAGATAAAAATGCTATGCTTTGGAACGGAAATTTGAGTGTAAAAATGGGGGTCTTCTCCGCGGCACATACCCCCCCCCCCCGCCCCCCGGAGCATCTTTCACGCTTGGTGGAATAGAGTAAACTAATATACAAAACATGCCATAGGGATCGGCATTTCGAGGGGGAAAAAATCCCTGCTGAATGTCGTCTCCGTTGCCGCTCGTGGCTCTCATGAACAAAGTATGGATCGGATAAAGTGCACAATGTCCGCTAAATATTCCGACAAGTACAGGACAATTTCCGGCCAATGCAATGGACACTACCGTACAAGTAACTACAGGAATCTGTCATATAGAAAGCGAAACGCATGAGAGAGAGAAAAAAAACGTTCTTCATACTGAATTGTACAGATCATTATGGCAGACGAAACAGAGAAATGTAGTCTGGTGAATTGAAGACGGACCACATTTCTCTGTTTCTTCAGGCTTGAGTTGGGTCACCATCTCCACATCACCTCATTCCAGGATGACCAAGATGAAGTATGGGAATAATTAGAAGCCAAGGCCATGACATCGAAGGAAAGATGTCAGGTCCCCCTCAATTCTCTCTACCAGTGGACATGGTGGTGACACAACAGGTCGCTCAGAAATGGTTGCCATCCGTAAGAAAAATGCGTCTCCTCAAGTCTAAGAATGCCGTGGTGATACTCAGAAATATAAATGAAGCCTTTTCTGAGACTGAATAGATCTCTGTCCAAGTCATTCCGCAGTTTCATCACAGTCAACTCACAAATCAAGAAAATAAAAAAAAAGAACGCCTCGGGAAAATAAGAAATGGACATAAAAAAGCCAAATCCGTTACATGTAGGGCAGTTATCCCTGAAACCAACACAAATCCGTTATTAGTTAATTTCCTTGCGTTCCTTGTCAGTAATCGTCCACCATGTCCACTGAGATGCGGTCTATGTCCGGCACAGCTTCGGATATGGAAGGGTATAGACAATATCAACGGCTGTGAACTAATAAGCACTAGCCCATTAAAAAAAAAAAAAAAACATACCGAGCGCACAGCTGTATACAAGATTTCCCACAACTACTCTACGGATAATAAGTAGAATAATTCAAGTTTAATTTCAAGTGCAAGTGTTTTATTTCTCATAAATTTTAAAAAAATGCAATTTAGCATGAATATAACATTATCTAATTTAAAAGAATAAAACGATACTAAGTTGGCAACAAATCTTAAGTACATATACGAAAACCTGACATGATGATACAAGAAAATAGGAAGAAATCATG